>WYDF02035711.1:0-12639 GCA_009867245.2 Adranes taylori | reverse complement strand
TTCGGCAAATTTTCTGTCCGATCCATATTTTTCGATATAATACAATATTCCTGGTTAACTGAATCACCCTGTATATTGATTGACAAAATATATGAAAATGGTTAATTTATTTTATCGTGAAATATTGTAACATAGTTTTTAGTTTAAGATGGATAGTTCTTCATAATAGGCAGATTACTCGAGTCAAATCATTATATCACAATAAAGGCGACAAGAAATCGTATGAAAGTAGATATCAATAAAAATAGGTTGTGTGAAACTCAAAACATGTAGAATAATTTCAAACATTGTTTGATATCCAAATTCAACAAAACACAAATGAAAATATTACTTATAACTTAATAATAATACCTGCACTATATGTTTTTAAACCCTCTCTTAGTTCTGGTACAGACTTCAAACATTGAACTGTTGCGTTCATATAACAGGTGTTGCCTAAATTAGTTAAACCAGCAGGTAAATCCAACTAAAATATAATTTCCAATCTTAGAAAAACAACAGAAGAGCTAAAAGAATGAACTTACGGCTGTGGCTAACTCTTGATCGTTCATATCTTCCACAAAAACAGTCTTTTGGTGTGGTTCCACGGGCACATCCTCTTCTTTGCTGCCCATTAACAAAACTGTAGTTCCCTAAAATATCAGATCATATAAGAAACTTCCCTTTTAAATACGTCACTGATCCGCTTACATCTTTTAGTTTAAAATTTTCCCAATCATTATCTTTCAAAGTTAGTCCTTTCACCATTACCTTCTGCCTTTCCGGTTGAACACCAGTCAACGCAAACAATTGCGCTTTGAATAACATTGGAGGTTCCTCAGTGTTTACTTCAATATCGGGAAAGGTTTCCTTACCCCATTTAACTTTAACTAGAAGAGAAAAAAAAATAATTAACCTATAATATTTTGAACATTTTACATGCGCAATGAATGATTAAAAACTTGCCTTTATAAATAGTCATTTCTATTAAATATATTATCCCTCAATATACAGCAAGTAAACTTTGGTGACAATCCTTTAACTTAATTCAAAAATGAATAGTCACTAGGGTCACCGCTTTAAACAGCTTTAACAACGTGAGAAATATTAGACGTAACTTGTCAAATTCGAAATTCAAAAATTTCTCAAGAGCTACTAATACGGTGTGCTGAAACAACTAAAAACTTTTTACTTTGTTATCTGTAATTCATTACTTATATATTCATTTTATATCCTTTAGATATGTATTTACAATGTATTATCTATTGTCATACTAAATGGATGTTTGAATAATTCTTTTGAATCTTTTTATGAAATATTTTATAAAGTGTATCATATTATTTATACTGTACAATTTAACCTGTTTGACTAGTTGAAATGGCACTTAAAATGCATTATACAATAAACTTATTATGCATTATATCCTATGGTGTCCTAAAATCTAATGCTAATTTCTTAGAGTATTTAATCTGTGCATACATGCTCAGATCTAGGATTGTACTCCTTCGCGAACATGTGGAAGCCTCATTGAACAGCCGTCTTGGATTTCTATAATACTATAGTTTCCTATCATCTATGAACAACTGAGCTACATAACATTTAACAACACGTGTAAAGTAGTAGTTCCAGATTCCATTAACCACAGTCACTGTGTTGAGTCCAAGAACGTGTCCGGGGGGATAATTCTCCAGACTAGAATATGTTCCCCCAAAGTTAGTCTATGAAATGTATCAAAAAACAAACATATTAATTCTTATATAACTTAAACACCACCTTCGGTTTATGTAGTTTATGAAATTACTGAATACGTCACTGTCTGTTTGGTAATGAGCCCTATCAGTTATAATTAGTGCATTTCTGTCTATATCTAGTCTTTCTCATATTTTTTATGTTTAGCGCAAGTTTGATATAAATACTAAATCTATTATTTGAAACAAATCATGTACGAAAATATAGCCTATTATTTATGTTTTAATATTTATGTTTATAGCCTATTATTTATGTATTTATGTTTGTGTCTCTAAAAATGTTTAAATACGCATTTAAACTGTATAAACCTTATAAAAATTATTAAAATATAATTCGAATAAGAATTTCCATTTTCTAGTAGGAAATTACAGAATATAGCCCTAATTCTTGTAATGAACTCTTGTAGTGCGCTATTTTCAATGGGGCAACGTATACTTTTGTTCCATTAATATCGAAGTATTGAAGTAGAGATCGGCATAAAATCATTTACAATTTATTTGACAGTTAGTTATTTATAAATAAAAATAGTATAAAAAAACATTATTTATTACAGTTTAATGTTTTATAACAAATATTTATACAATACAGTTATAGAATCAAGCATTTTTTTGAGTGATATAGAGTTTTATGAATGATTTCCTTTAGGCATGTTGAGATACGTTATGAGGCTATACATCCTAAAGTAAAGATGGTGCAAAGTAAAACATTACAGTTGTAATTTGTATATTAAAAGCTATGCAAAGGCAAAAAAATCTAATTTTAGTGCATGGTTTGTACTTACAAACCATGACTTTATGACTTAAGTCGTAAGTTTTAATTTAACTTACTTAGTGCTTTCATTAGTTTTTCATAAGAAAAACTCGCGCTTCTTTTTTTAAACAAGTATTAAAGGACTCTTTGCTGTTTGCTTAAAAACAAGCACTGATAAAGAAACTCGATTTTTATAGAACATTTCTAAGATCTTACAGTATGAATATACGCAAAATCAGAAAATCTGTAATAGAACCACAACAAAAAAGTTTATTTTGACAATTCTTAATTTCAAAGTTACAAACTGGTGTAATTTATAGTTTGGAAGCAAAAAGAAAGCAAATCATGTTAATGAAATTTAGCACCACTAACTTTTCCTTAATCGCATTGTTCGTCTGCAAGTACTGTAACAACGTAATATGTTTGTGCTATTACACTACGTATAAGAGATATTATAAACACAGTTAAGTTCCGCTTCCTTCTATTGGTATATAGTAAAGAAGCAAGATATAAGGTGTGACTAATTTTTAATCTTTTCAGTTGGACTAGTCTGATTACATTTAGCTATAAAAATCGCTAAGTCGCGCAAATATATTTGCGGCATACTTCTCTCGTTTCGCAATCCTAATTTTTAATCCAAATTCTTTTCTTTGTAGATTTAGGAAGCTATTTCTTTTTTACCAACTTCTGGGCTAATAACAATTCCAGCGCAAACTGTAGCCTCCGACATCTTGTAACTGCTGCATAGTAGTTACAAGATGCGATTTTACTAGCCATGTCGATTACACAAAGCGATTTCATTCGTCGGTGACTAAAATCGCCAGCAGATAGCGACAAAGTAGACAAATGGTCAACTTTATTCCCGGCGCCTAACGAATTGGCGTCTAACCCTATTACATTGAGCGAGTTTGGAAGCAGCGAATATATTCGACAGCGAGTAGTGAGTAAATTCGCCCAATGTAATTGAGGCTTTACTACTATCAGAATTAATATAGCACAATATTGTTAAAAATTATTTTTGGTTTCATTACAATATAAATTAATGATCTATCCGGTATTTACCGCTCAATAAGCCTATGCGCACACGAGTGACTTTTGTCGTGCAACAATTTGTCACTCTTCACTATCAGGTATTACGTTCAATGGAGATGTGTACACGAGGCGTCGCGGCAGTAAAGTGACTTTTTTGTTGCTTGGCCAGGCAACTTCTCCGCAACGAAACTGTCGCTCTCACATACGCACACGGGTGACTTTTTGACAACACGAGAAAAAGGTGTTGTTGACAGGTTATAATCATAATAAATGTCAATCTTTGTCAGAATAAAATATTTAACTATTCAACACTTATTTACGTTTGGAACATGTTCTTCGTCAGGATATAAATATATTTGTTAAAAAATGTAAGAAAATTTATAGTAAAATAAATTTTAATTATTAAAACGAAAGTTATAATATAAGGGATTATTTTAAAAAGGATTTTATTAAGTTTTTACATTTTTAAAACAAATATGTTTAAAATCTGAAAATTTTATTTCATCTCAGACCAAAAAAATTAAGATTTATATGAAAGAAATAATCATAAATTAAATGCTAAAGAATCAATATTATATTTACATATCTCAGGATAGTTTATCCATTTTTCCTGCAAAATGTAAAATTTATCTGTTATTGTCTGACGTTCCAAACTGAATGAACCGAGTAATTTCATTATTTTTGTTTTCGATTCCGAAATTCAAGAACGACACAACTGCTAGCTCGCTGAAGTCCATTTTTATAATAACTCGAAAATCATAAGGAAATCGCCGCGACAGGCGCCTATGCGTTGGCGCACACGAATTTTGCGAAACAGCGACGAAACTGTTGCGTGACAAAAAGTCGCTCGTGGGCGCCTAGCCTAAAGAAATCTCGGTTCGCGGTAGTTTTTTTTATGTTTAAAAAATAATACTAATTGAAATCGAATGTAACGCTTCAGTTCTACACCTACACTTATATTTCGAATTTGACAGCTATCAAAAACCATGGAATTTTATAAATATGTTTATTAGTATGAATTGCTTTTATAAAATTGTTATTGTGTATTACAATAATATTCAATAGTAAATTTGTGATAAATTTTGAGATCAATATGTCCGAAAAAGATTATGCTCCACTAAGTGCCGCTTGTATGCGAGCTTTACATGATAAACTTTATGACAAAAGAAAAACTGCTGCGCAAGAAGTGCAGAAGTAAGACTATATTTATTAAAAAGTGTTGCTCTAATTAATCTACTCTAATCGGATTTTAGAATGGTTGAAGAATTCAACATTAATAATAAGACTGCTGAAATCAATCGCATAATAAAAATCTTTGGTCAAGACTTGGCCACTTCACAAAATATTCACGGTCGTAAAGGAGGCCTAATTGGTTTAGCGGCCGTAGCTATTGCATTAGGTAAAGACACTAGTCGATATACTGAGGAATTAATTAAACCTATTCTGGCTTGCTTTTCGGATGCGGATGCGCGAGTTCGTTTTTACGCTTCTGAAAGTATGTATAATGTTGTTAAAGTCGCGAGAGGTTCGGTATTACCACACTTTGCAGCTATTTTCAACGCACTAAGTAAAATTGCAACGGACCCGGATCAAGACTTGAAAAATGCATCAGAATTATTGGATAAACTTATGAAAGTACGTAATTAAGTTTATTTTAATTCATGCCATAAGTTTATAGTGCAAGATTTTAATTGCGTACAGTACGACTCACAATAAAATTAAAAGAATGGTTTCATATACGCGCATCTAAAAATTACAAAATTCATGTCCAAATATTTTTGACATGCCTATTTTTTCTTGGTTGTCGAGATGTTTTGAGGATTTCTTCTATAAAAGTCTCGTTTTTATCTTAGGGTTTATTATTTGAGGGATTTTGAATGGCGAACAATATGTTAATAAATTATATTGTTGCAGAACTACTTTTATAATAAGCATTATAGTAAAGCTAGAATCAAAATAGTTTCTAGCTTTATTATAATGCTTATTATAAAAGTAGTTCTGCAACGATATAATTTGTGAGCAAAAATAGTTTCTGTTTACGAAGCATTTAATGTAATTGTAAATCGACTAAACAACATAAAACGTGGATGATCTTTTCTCTGTTCTTAATAAAGATTTTAATACAGTAGATCAGAATCTTCTGCTTGTAAGTTACAAAACATTAGGGTCACAGGCAGAGAGCAACAATAATATAAAATCATATCACAAAGAGTAATAATTGAAGTACACAGTGGAAACAAAAAATATTTTATTTTTAGTTCCACACAGGTTCTTTACTTTGTACTTTTTTTAACAATGATTAGTGATCTCCCAAAATATTGCAGTAATAAGACAA
Source organism: Adranes taylori (assembly GCA_009867245.2). NCBI lineage: Eukaryota > Metazoa > Arthropoda > Insecta > Coleoptera > Staphylinidae > Adranes > Adranes taylori. The sequence goes on along the minus strand of WYDF02035711.1, from coordinate 6,794 downwards.
ATATTTTTTTAGTGGACGTAATGAATATTATTGGAATTGGGTACTTCGACAATCTATAAGTAATGTGCGATATAACAGACAAGACACTGATAGAAGTCAAACGTAAAACTGCATTTATTCACGCGAGTTTACTTACAATGAAAGCTTACAATCACAGAAAAAGCACACAACAAACAATGTTTTTTGTGTACATATAAACACGTAGTAAATTAGTTTGGAATAAAGCTGCAGCAAACATGTAGCAGAGCCACAGTATTTCTTACTTTGCAGGATAATAAATATTAGGCACTGGTTTTTAAACCTAAAGAGAATATTGACGAAATGCTTATTTAATGAACGAGGCAGCTGGCTATTATAATGATCAATTTTTGTAAGAAAATTTGTTAAAAAGCTAATACCCGTTTAAAGGTGATATTATTCAAAGTTATATATTGTATCCACGTTACATACAACTTTAACGATTAATTTGAAAATATATTATTTTATAAGGAATTTTGGAGAGCTATTGGCTTAGATTATAATTTGATTTAATTCATAACCGATTTGATAAATCTTACTAATTAAGTAATTGCATTTCTAACCAGGATAGACTCTGTATTAATGTAACTTATAATTATTACTCTTTATATCATGCTGATTATTTTCACATGCTCCGTGTTGCGTTCTTATGTTTTTCTATATATCTTTTGACCCACTTTTTTACATTGTTTATTTCTCTTTTATTTTACAGAATTATTTTTGTTTCAAATATCTCATATCTGTATATTGTAAATAGTTCATTGTTTTAATTCTGATATTAAATACTTTAGTATTTAGTATTTGTTATTATATTATATTAAGTTATTATATTAAGTTGTTCGTATTCGATTTATTTAAAATAATCGTTTGTTAAAATATTGTTGCCAATTACATTGAAATAATACAAATCTGATAGCCGAATGAGAATACATTTTTGTATGGGTTCTACTTTTCTTGGCTTTAATATCTGATAAAAATAGTAAATGTACTATCGCGGATTTTAGTATCCATATTTTTAGGATATCGTAACTGAAAGTACCTCATTTGACCTCAACGCATTTATGCCTTTACTTCGTGAACGTATCTATACAAAGAACTCATTCGCACGTCAGTTCGTCATTTCATGGATATCTGTTCTCGATGCTGTTCCGAACATCGATCTTGTTCTTTATCTGCCTGAATTATTGGATGGATTATTTCGTATTCTGGACGATCCGATGGTTGAGGTTAAAAATATGTGTAATACCGTCTTGGGTGAGTTTCTGCGCAGTATCAAAAGTGATCCGAATCGTGTAGATTTTGGATCAATGATCAATATTTTGATTAATCATGCGCAAGATAAAAGCGACGATATAGTACAAGTAAGTTTTATTTTTCTTCAAATTATAGGAAAATTGTTTACATTGACATTAAAAATGGTCATTTTAAATTGTATTGTTTTGTAAACCCAAACTTTAATAGTTTACTTTCGTATATAAAGAAAAAGTGACATTCTAATTATGGAACGTTTGTTTCGTTATCTTTTAGTTTACAGCAATTACATGGATCAAAGAATTCGTCCAGCTATCTGGTCCTGCTATGTTGCCGCACATGTCTGGAATATTTACAGCAGTATTGCCATGTCTTGCTTATGATACAGAATCACGGAGAAGTATCCTTAATTTTTTTATTATATCTTTTTTTTTCTAGATTTTTCCAAATTATTTTCCACTCTTTATCAAAATTAGCTACCTCTAGTTTATACGCATATTGTTCTTTAAAAGACATAAACATGAAAATTGGAACCAATATTTTGTGTTCCAGTTTTGATTTAAATTTATGCATGTGAAATTGTAAACAATAATAAACTGCATGCAGTACAAATACTAAAATATTAAGTTAGTTGATATTGTGGTAAATTTTTGCATGATATTTATTGCATGATCTAATTTTGTCGTAGGATCAACTAAGAAGAGTTCACAGTCAATAATACCATTGAGGATTATTAATGATCATGATAGAATGGGTAAACGGTCCCTAATTATCTATTTTTGAATTTTTTCTTACTCTCAACTGTGTTTTTCTATTATTTGCACATACAATTAAACACAAACATACATTACATTTCACCGGCTTCTAAAATTTTGACAATATACTTTCTAGATGAAAATTTTACTAAATAATGTTGGTATGTGGGATTAAAAAGTAATTAACATCTTTTTACATTTGCAAATTATTTAGTTTTGTGCTTAGTATGCTCCTAAAACTGTCGTATTAATTGTATCATATGTTGCGTGGTTTCAATATTTTCCATAGATGACTTTTGACATTATAAAACGCCTTTGTGTAACCAACGAAACATAAGTGCACATGCTCATTAAATTGCCGATTATTGTCTTATTACTTGCCTTACTTTTAGGATTTATCCCTTCGTTCTTTTCCTTGGACAGAACCTGCTTACTCTTTCGGTATATGTGGCATTATAAACGATTTTAATCTTTCATGTATTATTTTAAAGAAAATGTTGGTTCCGTGCAATACTAAGAATCTATTCGTGCTATACTTCGGTTAGGAATCTCTTTTTAAAAATCTACTTTTGTTGTAGCAATTCACAAGGCAAACGATAGAGCTAATGTTGAGAATTATAGAGCGAATACGAGAGGATAAGTTGGTTACTAATAAATTAATATGGACAACCAAAACCCTGATCTCACCAGACCAGCATGGTTTTGTACAAGGCAGATCAGTAGAATCTAATCTTCTGAACAAAACTATATACTTACCATCTTCGAAATAACGAATCCATTCACTCTGTATGTGCCGACCTATCGAAGGCATTTGACAAGGTGAACCACAAATTATTGTTACACAAGTTATCATCATTAGGTATAAATGGCAATATGTTAGGGTTGGAGGTCATACATCATCCCCAATAAGAGTAACTTCTGGAGTTGCACAAGGATGACATAGTGGTCCAATACTATTTAACTTGTTTATAAATGACGTAGTAAATGTTATTAACTCTTCTCGTCTTGTTTACTATTTGCTGATGACATTAAAATATTTAGGCCAATTAAAAACGTTGATGACGTCCAAATGCTTCAAACCGATGTTACAAATTTTAATAATTTGTGTAAATTAAATCACCTTCAAATCAACATTGAGATATGTTTCGTAATACCATTTACTCGCAGTAGAAATACATTAACTCCCTCATATTCTATTGAAATTGAATATTTGCCTCTGAACTCACTTTTTCAGCACATTTCGACTACATTCTTAATAAATCTGTTAAAACCTTAGGCTATGTATTTCGTTTTAGTAAGAGTTCGGTGGACAAACAGTTTATTGATTATACTGTGCATTAGTTAGGCGTTTACTAGAGTTTGCGAGTTCTGTGTTGTCTCCACATTACAACTGCCTCGTGACTAGGATAGAGAACATTCAAAAGAAATTTTTAAATTTAATGAAATATAAACATTATCTGCATAAGCAGACTTCAAAGAAATTATCAATGGTATGAATTGCAGCTCCTTATTGAATAATGTTAACTTCAAAATACCTACAAGACTCCAGGAGTAATACTCTATTTACTGTAAAGTTTTGCTCAAGAAATTATTTATATCATAGCCCTATGGTACGATCGCCCGTATGGGAAATACAGTTTCAAATCGAGTTGATTTCTTTGGGACCACCTTGTCTCGATTTAAAAACAATTTAAGGCATATAATTTAACCTGTTAACGAAATAGTTATCTTCAAAATTCTATTTTATATGCTTTAGCTTATATGATGCACATCTACAAGTATTGTAATAATTTGTATAGACACATACATAAACCTTTAACGACAAAATATGGTTTATGTTTAATATATTAGTTTACAAGTTGTACACACACATACATTATAATTATTATGTATTATATTTTTAAGGGGGATGATCCCGTCAATAAACGTTTACTTTACTTTACTTAAAAATTTGGATGAAGGTAGACCTGTCATCTAGTCATCAGGTCAGATCCTCATGTTCCATATTTTTCTATGTATCGTCGTGTCAAAATTACAAAGTACTATCTGGACCACGAGCCATTTTTCAGTATCGAGCTGCAAAGTTTTGATCTGATATTATTTTCTTTTCCTGGAATATTTTGAGAAAACCTTTTATTAGCTACTTAGAAATCGGTTGAAATATTACTCTGCCTATTTTTATATCTATTCGTCTTTTAGAACTATTCTTTTTCTTATCTGTAAAATGTAGGTAGGACTTTGTTTTCGAAGTGACCGCAATTCAATTAGAATACAAGGTTGTAAGTGACAGATCTCTGTTTTATAAACGTATCTTTGAAAAGTAAGTACACGAGGTTCTAAATGACAGATATACCTTTGTTTGTTAAAATATTAGCAAAGTTTTTAATTTAGTCATGTAGTAAAAATTACAACCTACAACTTAAATCGTTATTTCTGAAAATAAAAAACATTTCTAGTTAATACAGAAATTAACATTAAATTATTACAAAAAAGACTATGGAAAAAGAATTAGAAATATTTTAGACAATTTAGAAACGAAGAAAAATACTCCTTGTCAGTTACGGGCATACACTTCATCATTTGTTTAATGGTTTTAATTTTTTCATTGGATATTTCCTTTTGTAAGTGCCAATATTTTCGGCTGTAATGATAGTAACAGCGATTGAGGATTTTTTTTTATTAGCACGGTCCCTTAGTGCTTCAGATTCTAAATTTTTGAGAGATTCTTTTTTAAAAACTTCAACGTGTTTTAATTTATATTCTATTTCTGGAAGATTTTGTGTAAATCTTAACGCAGCTACCTGAGAAAAAGGAATTTTCTTGTAAGAAAGTTGCTTGGCGCAACTTTTAAAGCCTTTAGAATCTGTATCTTTAAGTTGTAAGATGCAGTATGGTTTTTTAAATTGATTGATTTTAAATTTTTAATAAAAGATAGCGGTGAAAAAAATGTTTTTTTCATATATCTTTCTATATTGCTCTGTATATTGTCTATTTCCTGAACAGCACCGTGACCCTGTACAGAATATTTCATTGTTACGCTTTGCAAGTCAGGATGTCGTCATAGAGTATCAAGTACGGAAAAAGATATAAATGAATTTCTGTTTTGTAGTACGCAAGAATCACTCCAAGTGATTAATTCTCTGACGTTATTGTCATTTAAAACTTTTTCAAATATTTTTTGAAAAGCGCTGGCTATAAAATTACCACTTCGGTCTTGTGTGGCTTCATTCCATACTGCACAATAGGTTTGTCCAGTTGTTGAAAAATATCCTGTTAAATTGTAAATATTTAATTTATGCAAATAAAAGAAATCCCCAATTTCTGTTCGTGGGTACGTTATAACATTTTCTAAATCAAATCTGAGAGGATTGTATTTTCTTTGTCCTGTATGTCCTGTATTTTCTTTGTCCTTTATCTCTTTGTCTGTCCTTTCTCATTTCATCTTTAATTTTTGAATGCTCTTTGTAGGTTTGTTTTTCTTCTTCTGTTAATACCCGATCTTTATTCTTTATTTTATAGGATTCACAGCTCTTACATCTCTCTATCTTTTTTCGGAATATGGTAACCATAATTAAATTCTGTTGTAAATACGTAGCGGTAATAAGATAACTTCAGAGGTATTTTTTCATTCTTTTCACACCATTTAACATATAAATCGAAGATTTTTGCAACACTTAAATTTCCGTCCAAATATTTTTTTTTGTTGTTTGTCGATAATAGTGTGATTCTATCGCGGGAAAAGATTTGATGTGATCAATTACTTGTCTCTTTTTAGCAGCACTATGTGCTTCTGAACTATTATATCCTCTGTTATCTTTTTTAGTTAAGTCGAGGTGGGCAGAATAAAGTGGTTTTTGTGAAATATTTAGTGTACTGAAAAAGAATTCCTTACACACACGAATAACTTCTCCTTTAATTTTGAAAAAATAAAAGAACGAATATTTTCTGCGTGACGTGTCAAGCGTTGTTTTTCGACACTTTTCCAACTTTTTTGTTGTTTCCCAAAGAAATACATATTTTTCATTCTGCGTCAGCGCCCAATAAGCATTAAGGACCTGTTTCTTTTCCTCTTCAGAAATTTGTTTTGAACAATTGAATTTACATTTTTCGGTTTGGTTTTTAGTTTTTTGTTTCAAGTGTACCTTTGCTGCTGCACTGGAGTGCAAGCGATATTTTGTTGACTTGCTAATGGTGATGGTAGGAATGTTAGTGGATTTTGTTTTGCCTTTGTTTGCTTTTTTTCATTTTTTCATTTTTAAAGTTTTTTGTTTTTTTAAATTTTTTTTTGTCTTTTTATATTTTTCTCTCAATGTTAAGTAAATGCCCCTTAACGAAGGGATAATGGAATAGTGTCAAGGATTTCCTGGAGGTCTTCGGGAGGCTCTTACATTGCCTGAATAATTCTGGCTGGTGGGTGCGGAAAAGATCTCCTAGGCGGCTTACGATGCCACTTGTGGACTTTCCAGGTGGACCTCAGAGTGCTGTATGCTATTGGGTTGTTTTCTTGTGAGCGTCTTAGCGGATTTTTAGCTTGAAGTGTTTTCAATCTATCACTGATTGGAGTGGCCCCGCAATGATCATACAGATTAGCGCTTGGAAACTTATAATGGAATTTGTGGATTTTCCTAAGAATTGCACGCTCGTAAGTTTTAGCCTGTGGATTTCCATGTTTGTGGCGGACGAGTACATAATTGCTCTGTAATCGATCATTGGTCTAATTAATATGTTTTGTCGGTGTGGTGACGTGCGTTGGAGTCGCGGTGTTTCCGT
>WYDF02035700.1:0-12639 GCA_009867245.2 Adranes taylori | reverse complement strand
AAATTAGCCAAATCTATCCAGCCGTTCTCAAGTTATGCGCTTACCAACAAAACAGCAATTCATTTTTATTATATAGACTTGTTGGTCAATTGCTATTCGGTGAAATGTATACTGGGTGAATTGCTATTCGGTGGAATGCAGTCGTGAAGTACAACTAGATTAATCCGGATAACCCTCTTGCGTACATTCCTTCATGGGTGCACATTTATTTTCTGTCATGAAATTAACAATTCTTTCTTAGTGAATAAGGGTGATGGATCAACAATTATCATCTGTAATACAAGTCGGAATTGCATAGGCAAAACTAAAATGAAATACCACGTATCCGGATAAAACATCAAAAAGGGTCGTAAATTGTTAACTAAAAGGTCTCCTTCCTTTTAAATGGTTTAATGGTAAAAACAAAACGAGAAAAACAAGAATAAACGGTAGGGTAGAATGGAGTAATACCGGTCAGCGGGCAATGGCGGTCATACCTCTATTTCATTAAGGGAATTAGATCCGACAACAACGTTTTGTGCTAACGGCTGCTTTTAAGATTCTTATAGTGAGCGTGTTTAATTGATGGATTCAGTTCAGACACCAACAAGCATTCACGTGGAATAGTCGCCATTTTTTGTCTTCATTGTGTTTTTTATAAATTTGTTAACATTGAAAATAAGCGCCAAGTACTTATATTTATTATTTTTAAATGACCTAGAATATCTGTAGGTTGTTTCATCGTATAATTGTTTTATATACTAAAGTTGGTGATTAATCAAGATTTTAAAACCCTAAATAATTTTTGAAAGTATGCATGCATATGAGGGCAAAACCGGTCAAGTGACTGGCACTGCCCTCACGAATAAGATCGTATTATTATTAATTTTTTATTTATTGTAGATGCCGAAGCCACGTATTAGAAATACTAATAGAGCTAAGTGGTCAGTTGAAAACTTGAATGCCGCCAAGCGATTTTATGAACAAGGGGTTTCTATGCGTGCGGCTGCTAAACGATGTGAAATTCCGTTTTCAACCTTACTAGAAAGAATTAAGAAAGAAAAATTTGTCACTCCTATTTCGGGTAGAAAAACCGTTTTCACCAGGGAACAGGAGGTGGAAATGTCGAACCACATAAAATATCTAGCATCTATATTTTATGGATATACAGATATAGAAATAAGACGCATGTCATTCCAGTATGCCGAAACAAATGGTATAAAACATAATTTTAATACCGAATTAAAAATGGCAGGTCGCGATTGGCTTGTACCATTTCTAAAGAGAAATAAAATTTCACGACGGAAAGCGGAAGCCACAAGTTTAAACAGGGCTGTTGGTTTCAATAAAAAGGAAGTCGATCGGTTCTTCGAACTTTTACAACTCGTAGTGGAAAAATACAACTTTTCACCAAGAAACATCTACAATATTGACGAGACTGGAATTTCCACTGTGTAGGAACCAGACACAGTTTTGGCGGCAAAAGATTAGAGGAGGGCTGGCTTGATGACAAGCTGGGAACGGGGTCGCAATATAACAGTTGTTTGTGCAATGGGTGCCGCTCGAGTTTATATACCTCCAATGTTTATTTTCCCTCGTCAATGACAATCACCTCTGTTGGATAAAGATGGTCCTCTTGCAGGAAAATATGAATGTTCCAAGAATTGTTGGATAACAGAAGAACTATTCATCAAATAGCTTAAACACTTTGTTGTACATGCAAATCCATCCGAAAACGAAAAAGTCTTATTAATATTAGGCAATCATTCAAGCCATGTTTCTCTGGCAGTCTATGATTTTTGCAGAGCGAATAATATTATTATGTTATTCATTCCACCCCACACGTCGCACAAAACTCAGCCGTTAGACGTTGCATTTTATGGACCGCTTAAATCATATTACAGGAATGAGTGCAGGCTCTACATGAAATCCCATGCAGGAGAAAAAATATCTCCATATGAAGTTGCTTCATTATTTCGAAAAGCTTTTGCTAACGCTGCATCAGTCGGTAAAGCAGAGGCAGGCTTCAAAGCAACAGGTATCTAACAGATTGACTCTTCTGTCTTTAAAGATGAAGATTTCTTAGCTTCTGATGCTTTAATTGATCCCGAAGAACTAACCGTCTTTGACAAAGGCATTGAAACTAACCTTAACGAAGATATTTCGTCAGCTGATAATCAGACAGTTCGAAACAATGTTGCTCGTCAGAAGATATAGTCTTTGCAATTCCTTCGGCCACAAAATCAGGACCTTCTCTCAATTGCAGTATGAAGACCTCCTTCCAAAACCTAAAAAAAAAATACCAAACTGACAAAACCAAACCGAAGGCCTAAACAGCATTCGACTATTCTAACTTCTACACCCCTTAAAAACGTATTGGAGAAAGGAAGAAAAAAGAAAGCAAAACTGGAGAAGACAAAGGTCTTAACGAAAGTTCTAGGAGAAAAATAGTAAACTCACCTGAGAGAACCAGTGTCAAAGAACTAAAAATGAAAGGCAAATTTTGAATAAAATCAAACTTAAGCAAAAAAAGAACCGATTCAACATCATCTGACTTTGATATTGAAATGAATGATATCTGCAATCATAATGAAAATAATGAGACAAATTTTAATTCATGTGTGATTTGAGGTGAATATGGGGCAAATAATGAGATGTGGTACAGATGTACCATATGTGGACGATGGGCACACTCCCTATGTTCTGGAAAGGATTCTCCAACCGGATGTATTTGTGATTTTTGTCTGTGACTGGTATCGTCCATGCCTATGACCGGTAAAACCCGAATTTTAGGATAATACTGGTCAAAGGCACATTTTTCAAATTAAAGTGTTTTTATTAAAAAATGAAAGATTTTAGTTTGTTTTGTATTTTACTACATAGAGTAAATGTTATATTTTATTTTCCTTTCCTCAGAATAAATATATGTTTTTTATTTAGACTTTTATGTTGAAATTTCGTTAAGTGACCGCTATCACCCCTTTCTACTCCGCCACAGAAACGCAATATAGCAAAAGTATTACTAGAGAAGCCATAGAAATCGAAAAACGACTGAACACGATAAATAAACGAAATTGATAACGAAAACATTTCTAGCACTTTTATTACATCCATACCGTGAAAATAAACAACAAATAATTCACATCAAAAACAAATCAGACAAAAATGGATCTACGGCACGACCACCGTCAGCATCTACTCAACCATACAGTGTACGACCATCGTCAACAATATGTGTAGACAAAACAACATGCGTCACCGTACCAGGTGCGGCAAGCGCTGACGTAGAAAGGAGAATAATAAAGTCGTATGCGAAACGCATTACACAATAAGTTTTAAGAATTTCTCTAATCCTCGACAATGCCAAATGTGACTTTGGCGAAACGTTGGCAAACTGAAATGCCTACCACGAGAGACATAACCCTGAATATAAATTTTCATTTTAAACTCTTGCAATTTTGTACAATGCATTTTATGATTTTCTTTTGATAAACTATTTCTTTATTTAGCAGTTAAAAATGTAGTTAGTTTGTAGACTAGTAATGTAAAACTGCATCACTGACCAGCAGTATAGCAATATAGTAATTACAATTTTTGCAATCTGGAAGTGGCTTGCGTAATTTGTAATATTCAAACATGTTTCATATGCAATCAGCTGTTTTCAAATTGTGTTTGTTTTGTTTGCTGTGCGTTTGATACATCAATATTCTGAATGTAATTGACTAGAACATGAACCATATAAAAATACTATCCGATAATTTTTTTAAATATAAATATGATTTTTACATTTAATAATAATATGCTTTATGGCTATGGATTATGTACACCTATAAAGCTTTCTTGTTTTTGTCATTAAATATTTTTTAAAAGCGTGATATTAAAAAAAATGGGGTCTTATTTATATTTATAAAAAGTAAATATCATGTAAGGAAATATTTTAACTTTCATTTCGTTATTAATACATTTATATATTTTATTAAATTCTTGCTTATGTAGCTACTGTATAATTTCAATGAATTTTATTCAATTATAAAAGCTTTACTTTATATTCGTCCACCAGCTAATTTCGACATAGGCATTGGTGAAGTACAAGCGCTACGCGATAAACGCTGACCTGTAACGTCACCGTTTGCAGAAGTTCCAGGTAATGTCAATACAGATGCTACCTCAGCTCCACCTTCACTATTGACACTAACTCTGTCGCATTCATCATTAACTGTTAAAGTAGTCTTTTCAGTTTTCTTAACTACTTCCTCAACAGTATTACTATTGACGGTATTGCTAGTTGTTGCATCAGGTTTTGTGGCGTAATTATTTCCAACAGGTGTGATAGGTCGTAGCAGATTGGAGTTTGTAGAGGTGCGCTGTGAATGACTTCCATATCGTCGGCGTTCCGAGCTGCCACGCGAATGGAATGCATGCAAAGGGATTCGATAGATTCGTGATGGACGTTGTTCTGGTGAGACTGCAATCACATACATTTGAATGATTTCTGAATATGATATAGTTAAAAATAATTTACCATTTGGTGTGGATGGTGGAGAAGGTTTTAAAATCTCATTTATTTGTCGCGAGTCGACAACTAGACGATCGGTTTTATTTGGGAAAAATTCAGGAGCTGTCGTCGAGAAAAAGATATCATTCTTGGTGGAAATCAATTGAAGTTTGGGCATTGTCATCGAATGGACGAGATGGCCGTTGACGATTAATCGGATTTCCATAAAATTTGATGTGATGCCGATTACATAAGGGAACGCACATACTAATATAAAATAGTACTTAGAATATACATCAAACAATATTATCATAAAAAACAAAATTTTCTTATATGTTATAAATAATTATTAATAGTAATGCACATTATACGAACCAATTTCTTTAGGAACAAAACTCCAATGGAAGTCGAAATCATTGTGAGTTGAGGATGGTACATCATCACTAATTTTTTGGAAATGGCAAGTATCTGAAAAAGCGTATAGAATCGGAAAAATAGAATAAACGCATACTTGTTACAGACTGGAAACTTCTTTAATATAAAATAAGTTACCAAGTTTATTGTTGTAACTTATTTTTAAATAAATTTACTATATAATAAACAACATTTATTGACATCTTTACAAAAGAACATAAATTCATACATAAATTAAATCAATGTAAACAAGAGAAGGAATATAAAAAATAATAATACAATAACAAATAGAAAACGAAAAACATTTTACTAATTAATTCTGCTTCCTCGTAGACAGGGTTAAGGGAAGAAAACCTAAATAAAAAAAACCAACAATTCTGTTTTATGTCGTGGATTTATTATAAAATAATAAACACCAATTAACATGATTTGAGATTTATTTAATAAGTCTAGATCACAGCTTATCATGCCACCTAGTGTCGTCACAATACCAGTCTTCTCTTTTTTCCCGCCTACAGCGACCTCTCTTGCATAACTATGCCACACGCTTTTTTCTTATACATACAGTAAACTTAAAAATCTTCTAACAATATTAAATAGTCTTTCAAATACACTGGCAATTTTCTTGAACGTTTAGATTGTTCATTTAGATCTTCATTATCGTTACTTAAACCTACATTAGACTTAAGTAACTTAAATCTACATCATTTCATTGATCATTAATGTTAGAATAAATATTATTATTAAAAATGTTATAAAAACCATCATGTACAATATGATTTGTATTTTCTGAAAGGTTTAATTTGGTGGATATGTTGTAAACTATTAAATATTTTAAGAGACAGAATTGATGATTCGGCTCCAGTATCAATCTTAAATCTTATAGTATCACCTAAAATAATTAAATATTCATACCATGATGATTTACACACTGTGTTGTTTGTTTCAAGAATGGTAAAATAACTTGCAGATTGTTCCAGTGCCTTATCCTGGGCTTCTGTCTCATCTACCATAGTTAGTTCCTCTCGCAGGACAAGCTTTAGCAAAATGATTCTTTAGTCCACACTAGTCTTATTATAAGGAGGACATTTTCCAAAAACGTGGAAATACGAACATTTGCAACATGGACTTTTATTCAGTTCATATATTTCACTTTCTATAGTACTCGAGCCGTCATTCTTTAACAGTTCTGCATGAAATTGACTTAATTCCACTTATTTGCAGAATTTTTTCAACTGTGATATCATTCTCTCTTCATAACCTTTGCTAAGTATGAGCATCATTTAGTCCCATTAGCAATCTGAATTACTACTTTGTTTTATTTGATTGAATTTAAACGTTTCCATTGTATAATTGACTTTTGGAATAAAATACGTATCAAAACACTTAATGATATTACTTAACGTGCTTTTATCATCTTCAGAGGAAGTATCTGTAATGTTACTTCCTTTTTCACCCAGTGAACTCAAAAATATTGCAACCTTGACGCTTTCATCTGTTTCCTGATTAATCTTAGTTGCTTTCATATATATTTCAAACTTTTTTTTCCATTTAATCCAGTCAGACGGTTCTTCCAGTGCCTCTGGAGATTTAAATGATATTGATTGTGCCATTATCGTAATACTTCGGGATTCAATAAATAATAATTGTTGTAACCTCACTTTTAATACGTATGCCGAAAAAACTCGAAGCGGTCATATACTCAAAAACATTTTTTACTTAATTGGTAGCCACAGCTGACACCATGTTTTATGTTGTTGATTTATTATAAAATAATAAACACCAATTAAGATGATTTGAGATTTATTTAATAAGTATAGATCACAGCTTATCACGCCACCTAGTGTCGTCACAATAGCAGTGTTCTCTTTTTTCCCGCCTACAGCGACCTCTCTTGTATAACTATGTCACAAATCTCCTATACCTATCCTACACTTCCTTTTTCATTATAATTTCCTTTTTCAATTTTCCGGAAAGAAAAACTTTATTATCATAATTTCCTTATAATACACGTTCCTTGCAATTTCCTTAATTTCCTTGCCATTCCATTATCAAGCATTTCCTCCAGTGTTGAGCCACCACATTCTCTTCCATACGCCACTCAATACCCACTCACTCAATCGCCCAAATTTTCAAAATTCCATATCTATTGCACACGACCTACACATCCGTTAACTTTTATTAAATTAAAATCTATTCCTCCTATCACCACTCACACAACGAAACCTAGTTATCAATATTTTATTAACATGCAAATAGTAGCGAACCATCCAATATCATTACCGTTCATTTATTTCTCTACACAATTACTTCTCTTTTCAATTTCATGCATAATTTTTTCAGCACTTTTATACTTTCTCCCCTTTTCAAGTTAGTTACATACATCCTTTCATCATCTGTTTATACGATTTCCACTCATTCATTGACCCAGTGCTCCCATGACTCTTCCTGTTCCCCACATATTCTACATATTCGTTTCTTTAAATCGCTGTTCTGCCTACGCTTGGCTGAAAATATGTTATGAATCTCGATGCAATGGGAAGACTTCCTACCCCTCTAAGTATTGTAAAAGATTTGCTCAAGATGCTTTGGAGACGCATTTTGAACTAAAACTGGGTATATGATGCGAGGACCGCGTGCTATTTAGACGACTAGTTTAACCTTTAGAGGCCTGAGCATATTCTTGTCACGTAAATGCCTAAGTGGGGTACCTTCTGGACCCCATATTTTTATTTCATAATAATGTACGACATAAGCTATACAAATAGATGTATTGTGTGAAATTATAAAATTTATTAAAAAATAATAACAAAAGCGAAAAACTAACCAAAAAACCTTTTTCTTTGTGCAGTTGTGCAAGAATCAAACAGATAATGAAAACAACCCGCTTTTCAGCTTTTCTGTGAGTCACATTGAAAATTTTTACATTTATCACACTTTATCCTTGATTTTTGGTCTTCCATCCTGGGGCAGCGATAACATGCATGCTTTCTCTGTTCATCAGAAGCCTCTGCAAGTGCAAGAGTATATGTCGTATAGACGCCACAATCTCTCAGTGGTTCAATGATAGTAGAGTGAACTTGTGTTTCCAAGCGACGAATCATGTGTGCTCTTGTAAATTGATCGCCCAGTTCTAGAAGAAACACTCTTCTTCGATGTGACTGCTGCTTGTTCCATTCAGGATTTGTTTGCACAAACAAAATAAAATAATTTAGAGCACACATGTGTAGGATGTTCATAAAAAGTCTAAATGGCTATCGAACTGTACGTCTAACACATATAAATTCACAAATCATTTTATCAGCATTGTCTAAGCCTCCATTGGTGCTGTTATAATCTAAAATCATAACTGGTTTTTTATTATCTTCTTCGGTAATGCTATTATCTAAATGTTGTGTAGACAAAACGTGGACCAATTTTCTTTTCTTAGGAACATATGAAACCATAGCCACATCTTGATAGAACGCAAACAAAGAAGATTTTTCTGGTATTCCAGCAATTTTCAATTGGTCTTGTGTATCAGGTTTACTTTTTCTCACCGTTCCGAGTAATGTCAACTTTTTCTCCAACAGGAAGTTTGTAAGACCTACAGACCTACAGGACGAGGTGTCACCTTTTCCGAGGTGATACCTCGTCCTGTTCCATAAATAGGTTGAGTCAATTCATTCCTTGACTACACGAGATCCTTGGTCTTTTTCTGGATTTCCGCCTGGTGGTTTTCCAGTGTAAACCTGAAGGTAGAACAAATATGAAGTTTTTACATTAGCTAAGGCCCAAATTTTAATCCCGGATCTAGCTGGCTTTGAGTTTATAAATTGTCTAAACGGGCATTTGCCCCGAAAACCTACTAAGTTTTCATCGACAGTTACGCTTTCAAAAGATTCAAAAGCTTTTTTACAGTTTTTTCTGAACAACTCTCAAAGGTCTCTAAGAGCTGCTAGTTTATCTATACATATACGATCTTGCCTTGTCTTCTTGTCGTCAAATCTAATGAAATTCAAAATTTGCAAAAATCTGTCACGCGGCTTTGCGGCTATAAAAAATGATCTTTTTATGGTTTTATCGGTTGTCCACATTTCACGTACCGATTCTCGACGACATCTAAGAGCTCCTACTTTTATTAGTACTCTCAGAAATGCAGCTAGTTCCAGAGTATCAAAGTTTTTCCATTTTCGTTGGCGATCCGGATGTTTTCATTCCAAGAAGACAGAATTCTTTCAGCATCTTGGCAGATTACTTCTTTCATGTCCTCTGTAAGTCGAAGATTGAAGAAGTCTTTTAGGTGTTACTGCATTTTGTACATAATGTGTTGGGCCAGATTTAACAGTGATTATATTTTTTCCAGGCGCCTGGTGGCTGGTTTTGGAATAGTATACCATTTCAAACCAGATTTAGAAATAAACTCTTCTCCAATTTGTTCTGTTTCCATTATTTTATCCGTTGGTTCCATATCAAATGGTTCTTCATTTACTATTTCTAATTCAGAAATTCATCCCTGGGAACAAAGTATTCCTCGTCATCAGTATCACTGTAAAAATAACTTTGATTGTCTGTAGGTTTTCTATCACTTTCCTCGCTATCTCTTCCAAAATTATCGGCTAATTTCTGAAGCTCTGCTTCAGTCAAACGTTTATTATTTCTCTTTCCACTCATTTTTCAAAAAACAATGTCACAAAACCAGTTTATCTAAAATATATACTATTTACATAAATGCTTGAGTGGGGGACATTGTCGGCCCACTTACCTGAAATTGTGAGCTCAGAAAGTCCAAGTAGAATTTCGATTTTTCGCGAGGATCACCCACTATGGAAACTAACTTGCTCTGGACGTATTATATGTACATCAAATTATAACAAATATTAAATCTTCGATATATTTAAGTAGAGAAAAGTCGTATCGTTCATATCAAGTAAACATCTAATTAAACATTGTCATAACTCTTCTGTACATATTCTACTTTCATTATATACTAGATTGTGTATATTATTTTTTCACGGGGTCTAGTCATTGACAAAAATATCCCACACTCTTTTGTTGATCTTTTTTCTTTTCTCAATACAATTTTTTTTTTGTGATCCTTCCCTTGACTCAGAACAGATCGACACCGATGATAATAGATAGAAAGACCATACAATCATGACCTCCAATCACTAGACGCCGATTGGACGTCGTGATGTCAAGCTCTTCAATTAGGTACTGTCAAACTTACTCGTAGCAACGCCGACCACAGAGAACTAACTACGGTATTGCAACTTTTAGTGAATTTCGAAAGTTCTTTCTTTTGATCATTCAGCATTCTCCAGACCTTCCTCTGTGCTCTGTGTAGGTCATATTCCACACCCTTCGTATAGCCTTCCGAATAATCCTCTCTTATTTTGCGAATTATATGGTTGGTTTCATTTTTCACATTTACATATTGCGTGCATTTGTGTGATGTGCCTTTGCTCTTGTATTCAAGTAAAGATGTATTCTTCACTTTGGCTAGTTGTTCAACCTCTTTATTAAACCATGGGGTTTGTACATTGCTGTTGCTATTTTCTTCGTTCTTTTACCAAATGATTCTTCTGCTGCCTGCGCCATATTTCATTTGATTGTCGACCATAATTTTGTACTGATAGATCCTCTTTAGCTTTATTTATTAATACCTGTATGTTGCCCACTGTTAATTGGTAAAACTGTTTTATGCTAAGATCTTCAATCTTTGCAATCTTTATTTTATCCATCGTGAGTGAATTGTATTTTCATTAAATTTTTATTTTCTGATTAAGTTTATACGGTATTAAAATGTGATCTGTATCTGCATTTATTGACATTAGGGTTCTGACGTCCAGTATTTGCTTCTTTCTATTAGTTATAGCCTAGTTGAGTTGATAGTCGACATTCGACAGTCCATAATCAACGTAGTCGATTGTCGAACCAAGGAGTAATTTTATTAACACCTCAGTCTTTTCAGTCAGTAATTACTTTCAGTCTTTCAACTTCTACTAATTATTCTACAACTTCTACTCACAAAGTTCGATGCCAAAGTAACAAGGTTTTTATCAGCCCATTGCGTAATTACAGCAAAATTTTCATCATTAACAACTTCTGTTGAAGTACCATAATTTGGTTTCTTTGCAATGCAGGTTTTTATTCTAATGTTTCTTTAATGCTTTTATTAAATTGACCGACTATAAGTAATTTATGGTCAACTTTTTCCAGGATAACTTCTATCAGTTTTACATAATGAGATATGTTTTAACGTAATCTCTCCAAAGTCTACAAAAATTAACTTTTTTTCTTTCACAAAAAGAAGAGTAACTGAATCTGGAAGTATTTTTAATACTAATTAAAAATGTACTTTCGGATCAGGCAGGACATTTTTGTGATACTCATTTGAAATTTTTATTTCTTCATCAATATTCAATTACTTCGTCAATATTGTTTTTTCGTAATTGATGCTGAATCGATTGAATGGAATTGAAAAAACCCAAAACCAATACATTAAAATCTAGGCTGTTTGGTGGCTAAAATTTTAATGGCATATTCTAGCCGTCTTCAGTAAAAGCTTGCATCAAAGCAGCATCATTTTAAGCCAGATGCAATTTGGCATTGTCTTGCTGCAGACATATTACCCTTCTACGTATATTTCTAGGCCATTTTTCACGTATAGCGGGTATTACATTTTTCAGTATAATTTTTCTTATTTCCTTCTTATTGACAACTTCCACAGATTGAGTTACTGGGGCTCCTTTGGGGCGATTCTTACTATTCCTTTTTGCTGGGGAGGAAGACACAAATGCCCAAATGCCTAACTTTCCGTCAAAATAAGCTTTTCTCTTAACATATCAGCGTGGTCGAGTAACTGCTGCCAAAAACATCACTTTTCTAACTAATATCTTGCTTTTGTAGGATCTGTATAGACTCGTAGTTATATAAAAAATCCTCGGGAGTTATATAAAAAAATTTTTGTTGTAGATAAAATCATTTTTCATCTAGGTTTATATAATAGTATAAATTCTCAAAGTATCCAGATAGTTGCAAAAGATTTAAATAAAACTCAACGCGCTGTGGTTTATTCTTATTGGCCAACAAAGGTTGTACAAAACTTCTAATTCTTTTAATTTCTTCTCCATTTTTCAATCTGTCGTATAATGTATTTTTGGGAACATAGATGTATGTGCCAATAATCTTAATGTGTTCTTTCGCAGAAGGCAAATGTGGAAATGTTTTGAATCTGTTGAGTGTAGTCTTTTGGCTTACGACCACACATCTTTTTATGAGAATTAACGTCAATTATCACATTGTTATTTTTACACACTTCAGTTTGTTTCCACAATTCTGAAATCGTGGAAAGAGAATAGCACAATTTCTTAACAGCAGAACTTATCGTACCCCGTTTGAGTTTGTTATCGTCGCTTGTAAAATTCGCTTGCGATCATGATTACTAAATTACTTACAATTTATTTTATCGCGGTTGGCTGTTTTCTTTGCATTTCGAAGTTTTGGTTTTGTTAAATAATTAATGCATGTGTTAAGAGTACATGCGGCAACCTCGGCCACCAACGCGAGAATCATCCGTCTTGTCCACGGAGAGGACAATGCGTAAGAAAGCAGTATCGAAGCAAGATCCTAGCGATCGTCACTCGCTAATATAATTATATAATATACAATTATTTTGAATAATATTCTTTGTTCTTCTTCTTATGACACCATCTCCCTACGGAGGTTGGCGATCCAATTGGCTATCATTGTACGCGAAACCGCTGCTC
>WYDF02035689.1:0-12640 GCA_009867245.2 Adranes taylori | reverse complement strand
ACAAACTGGATACAGACGGCTCATGACAGAGAAAGGTGGGCAGAAGAAGGGGAGGCCTATGTTCAACAGTGGACGCATAGGGGCTAGATGATGATGATCAATAAAAACTAAAACAAAACCGGATGGATATGTGTGATTTTTGATAGAAAAACTAGGATATTGTCATGCAACTTTTTATTTTCTATGTACGTGGTGAATGAACGTTGTTCTATTAAGAACAAGAAACAAAAGTAAAAAACAATAAAAGTATTTTTTGACATAAGTATTTAATCTTCACAGCCACTGCTGTTCTCCTCGTTGTTATCGGTGCCGATATTAGCATTCTCCAGAAATATTTTCTCGTGAAATAATTCGCCATTTGCTGTGTTTTCAAGACTTCTGAGATTCTGAATTTTCATTGGAGCTATTGGAATAGAGTCGATTGTATAAAACTTTTAGCTCTATTGTGTTGGGAATGCGCAACTTATTACGTACACAGCTAGATCTCCATGGGCCATGGTATGAGTCTTTTAGAAAAACAAGTGGCTATTATTTTTCAATCTTGGTGATTCGAACATCCTTTATCTTAATAGGCAGTTTAGCATTCTTCAGAAACTATGGCTCCGTAGATGCTTTAATGTCATATATGTGACGAGTATCAATTTTGACCAAATCGAATGGCAAAGGATTGGCTCTAGCTGCATGGATAAGCCTGTCCCACTACTCTGGAACTTCTACCCGTCCCGCTCTCCTTTTCTTTTTCTCTATCAAGGAAATGTTTTGGTCGTTTGGAAGGTAAGAATGTCCCCGAATGGGGAAGAAGAGGTAAGCCACTGAGTGAAACATGTTCAAGCAACGTACGAGCATGTACAAGAAATGCAGCATAGTATAATTTTTGTTCTAACCTGGACAGTCATCACTATGTAATACTAAATTTCAGCTGGGCAGGTCTCTATTGTTTAATTAATTTCGAAGCAATCTTTCGATCCTTTTTTGGCTTCACCTTTATGGCACGTACACATGCTAGCCTGTTTTGTAGTGAAGTCATGTATTCCTAAGACATAATACCATAATTGCCGGGAAAAAAATACAGGATTTGTAGGGATATAGGGGAGCGGAAGATTTTGCATAAAATCGAATGTAATGCATGAAATAACCCCTGCTTCAGACTTCCTCTTATAGTTCTTCTTTATGGCTCTAAATATCTCAATTTTCCTCAAGGGAAACTCCTTTTGCATTAGAAGTCTGCCCTTTTCTTCATCTGTTATATATCTAGCGTTCAGTTTATTTTGGATCGAGTCACATTCGGCACATGTGTCAAATCTTGGATAACCAAATTTTATATTAAATGTATGTTTAAAAATTTTGTAGTATATTTTATAGGAAATATTCTACTACAAACATTTTATGCATATCTTGAACGGTTAGAGACTCTGACAAATACATATGATCTGAGTTTTTGTGCCTCGTGCAGTGTGACTGACGGAGTTAAAAACTGTTGATGTAATTTTCTATGAGATTGAGTACTTCGGGTGGATATTCCGATGGTCGTTTGGAATGACGTCCTCTTACGTCTTTTGGTGCTTGTTCATTCTTTACTAGACTGTCCTGAATTCTTCTCAGTCTAGAGACTGTAATGCCATATAGATTAATGAACGCTGTTTCGCAAACCATTATCTCTTTTCATTCGGAACGAACTTTAAATAAATAGGATGCTGGATTCTCAGGAATAGGATCTCGTAATCAAACTCAAAGAGATGAATCCAGCCATGTAAGAATCCTGTGCGTCTTTGGAAGCCATGTCATTAAAACTATTTATGATGTGTTGTTAACCTCTGGTGTTATTTTATCAAAACATTTTAATAACCTACATCTCAAAAGGTAAAAAAACACATTAGATATTCGCTATTAACTTTAAGCAATAATAAAAATACCTGCAATTTTTATGATTCATGTCCTCCATTCCTTTTACTTTTGCATCACGTATTTCTATAGATTTCTTAACTTTCTTCTTGGCCAGTTGGACTGAACACTATTACCAGTAATATCATTATCCATTTTGCAGTAACTGTTATATACAGTATTTTACAATATATTGTTTGAAAATAACAATTACATCGAATGACATCTGAGAGCGAGATTTTTATAGCTTATACTGTAATACGATACGAGTTGCTTTCTGCACAAACCGCATAAGTTCCGAACAAGTGATGTCAGAAACTCAATGGACTTATGCTGTTTTTACAGAACCAGCCATAATACAGAGCGCTTCAACTCTGTACAGGGTTTTGGCTGAACTACTTACACAGAACGATTGCTAGATAATTTAGCAGATAGCGCTCCTTCCTCAATATCGGCAATTTTAGACTTATGCTGTTTTTGAAATCAACGCCTCAATTTATTGGATAGCTGTGTTGTATATTTTGACAGTAGTTTGACGCTGTCAATCTGGTATACAGGTCAGGCTTCTATTTAAAATTTTACGGTATTGTCGGATTCATTTGATTTTGTTGTTTGGCTTGGTTATTTGTATAATAATTTTAATAGAGTTAGAAGGGTGTTGTTGACTTTGCAGTTTTCTCGTTCGTTTAATAATTTGTGGTTGAGTTTGCTTTTGTTTTGTTTTATGTGTTCTATGATATCTAGGTTTTTGGGGCCTGTTTCTACTATTGTTCTGTAGGAATGCTTTTTTTGTTCCTAATGCACGTACCTATTGCAGCAAATTTTATATCTTGGAATTACTTGACAGAACTGAACAATCTGTCGAAAGATAAAACTACATCTGGTTTCTCTATTGTTTCACATACCTTCAAAATAACTCTTTCTTCCTTCTTCCTTCCTCCCAATGTCCCTTCTTGCTCTATTGTCGTATCCTCAGTATATATGTTCATGTCATAAGTATACCCCATGTTCGAGTGGCATTTTATCCCGCGTTTTACGAGTTTCATCGGCATATATTTCTTCAAACTGGATCCTCATTTGAATCGAGTCCTGCTCTAATCAATTGACTGATGAGAACTGTCTTGTCTACATTTTATAAAGTCCATTTCAGGTATTCAGTCATTGGGTCTATAAAACATGTCAGTACTCTCTCAATTTTGATAATTTGTTGAAACATATTACGAAATATTATCACGCCCTGAATGGGGTAGTGACAAGAGACTTTACTCGCAAGACAGAGAGGCATTTAAAAATGTTACTGTGTATCCTGTGTTAATAAAATATAATACATTTCTTAATTGATTTGATGATACATTATTTTAATTATAAATCTTTTGTGATTATTTGGAGATTGCAATTATTTAGAGTTAATTTACGGATTTTGCCCAACTTGGTCACCTAAAGAATTAGCTAAACAAAAAGGCACACGTCAAGTAGAATTTTGGCAACCGTATAAAACCAAGGACAGTTAAAAAGTAAAGTACATAATGGTAAACACACACAATATGTCAAATAATTCAAACCCCACTGGAACAGGGTCAAAAAGATCCAGTGGCGCCCAAGCACACAACATACAACAAAGGAAACAAGCAACATAATGCGAAGATGAACAAATCAACAACTACAAAGAAAATCATCAAGAACTCAACACAACAACACAACAAACAGCATCAGCGGAAGTAATCCACAAGTTATCAAATGCTGCTCTAATTGTGTCACCATGGCTAATTGCCTATACAGACCAACAACAAGCTCATGAAGACCTCCAACAACCAGACCCCACAATATTTTCGCAACGTACAGCAAACACCAAATAGGGCAAAAGCCCAAGAATAACATGCAACTACCCCACTATATCATGGACACTCCATAATCAACCGCCAACGTCATCATTCATAACAATTCTACATCATGCCATTTGGTTCGAAAATCAGTAACTACACACTCCAGAGGATGATGTTACAGGTCATTCCGTCTAGATTTCTGCACCACCCGCTTAGTTCTTCTAGGAAACATCTTCATTTGCAACAACAAAATCGAGAAACAAGAACAACGAATTTTAATCCAACCCTGTACAATCGCACGTGATGAGCATTTTTTATGTTATAACAGAGTAGAATAAAATATAAAAAGCAGTATAGTAGTCAAAAATTACAATTACGATTCTACTTTGAAAAGAACAATTATTCTTAACAAACTGCAGTGAATATGTCAATTTTTAGAAATCTACATAGTGTTTGGTCATTCAGGTTCAAAGTCGCGGTCTAGCAGAAACGCTTGTTCGCAAGAACACACACGCTTCTTCATTTTGCATGCATTACTTGTCCGTGAAAATTTTCAATTCTCATACTATTATTATATGATTGCTAATGCGTTAACACTATTTTAATTGATTAAATAATACCACTTAAGACTTTGGCAATGAATACTACTTACTTACTACATCATGATTAATCTCGTTAAATATGTAGTACTTAATTATGCGTAATGCTTACTCATTTTTTAATTGAACTGGCAATAATGTTCGATAGTTTAATAATTTCCTATTAATAATGGAAATTTTTTAAATTTGTTTTATTAAAATGTTTCTTTTAATTTTATATTGTTACGAAGTATGAAGTTGCTCTTGCAATAAAAAAATAGTGTCTTCAAAATTCAAGAAATTTTTATTATTCTTTACTTAAAACCTTTCAGACATGATAAATTTTATTGCAATTTTTGACGATAGGTTATTACATAGGTTTGAAAAATTTTAAGTACCTAAGTGAATCTAGGTTTATATCGCAATAACAATCCACCAATTTGAGGTTACATTTACAATGTGAGTTTTTTCCCATTTCATTGGATCTATTCCTGTTATTTTATTTGATTATTAGAGGAGAGAGGCTACCACAGATCCGTTTTCACAAGTGGTTGATCCGATCAGGCCGTACGTCCTAATCCCCCTTCCGGTCTAGGTAGGTCTTGGCGGATTCGGACATCCGCGCGAGACGTTAATGTTTAACAAGTTTCTTCTGCACTACACTTTCACTTTTGAAATATTTACAAGACTAGGATAGGATATTAGACAAACATTTTCTTTAAGTGCCGCCCTTATGAAAAAGGTTGTATAATCTAATCATTGTTTGCTCATGACAAGTGCTGTCCCGCGCGCAGAGCAGCCAGTGTTTCCTCCACTAAAGTGAGAGCTGCAGAGACTACAGCGCATCACAGCTCACGCATGACAAGCCTACCAGTGCCCCTGACTGTGTCTGTCACTTCAGTTTATCTCGTCACACGCACCTGTTAAGTCAACCTCAAAAGTATCGTGACTTTTTCTGGTTTATAAAGTTTGATTGCGTCATTAATCATTGTCTTTTAACTCTTTCGTATTAATTTCTTGAACTTCAAAACAAGAATGAGTGGGAAATTAGTAAAATTAAAATTTTTAGTGAAAATAAGTTACAAATAAATTTGGGAGAGTGATTACTTGATTGCTAACAATATTGAAAAGTTGCAGTGTTTAGTGTACATAAGCTTTGTTTCAGTGCCTCAAGAATAGAATGTGAGAAGACATTACTCAACAATGCATGGAAACAAGTATGCTATATATACAAATGAAACTCTTGAGCTGGCAAAGACAAAAAACCTTTTACTGATAGCAGTTTAATTAAAAAGTGTGCCATTCAAATAGTAAAAGCTTTTGAAGATTCTAAAATGACAGAGAAATGCGAATCAGTTCCACTTTCATATCAAACCATACAAAGAAGGATTGTTGATATTGATGAACAAGTAGAAAAATCATTGCTTAGCATGGTTAAGAAAGCTTATATTTCTCACTGATCACTGATCAAACAGATGTTGGTCACTTCGAAATATTTCTACTTAACAGCACTTAACCTTTGAAGATTTCTCGAGTGAAGAGGAACTATTTGATGTTTATCCTCTGTATGGAACAACAAAAGAAAAGACATCTATGAGGCTCTGAAGAACACAGTTGACAGATTGGACGCTTTCATAAGTAATATTATTTTAACATGATATTTTTTAATCAACTATCAAAATTAAATCTACAAATATCTATAATCAAATTATAGACATCCAACTTACACAAAGCAGCGTATAATTCTGCAAACTCTTTGAATTAATCATATCCTTTTATTTGTCACATTTACATTTATAACCCTTCCTCTGTCAAGAGGCACCTCCACCGATGGAACTAGGAAGAAGCTGTCATTAAGCTAATCAGAGAATTCATTACCAACCACCGGATCGCCGATCTCTTCCACAACGATAAAGATGCATTAAACGACAACCACTCACACAACTACGTATATCCATCTTTGATCCTATTTAATTGCTGCACGACAACATCGTCGCAATAGCCAACAATAAAGCCGACGTTTCAATGATCAAACCAGCATCCGCAAATTCAAGCGTTGACGCATCGTAAGAAAAGTTTCAATCATAACCATTTGCCATATTCTAATTTTAATAGAATATATGAATTTAATTTAGATGTTACAAATGAAGTAATTAAACGAGCATTTCGTTTATAAAATAAGTAACACTTAAATATATGTAATAAAATATCAATACATGGTGTCTTTACAATCTCAATCTTAGATATCGAATAAAACCGCGCCCAATTAAAGGGTCGATGAAAGTTCAAACTATTAGCATTGAACTAGCTTGTACATTCACTTAATATAAGTACGTCCACATATGTGGTTGTCTACGTATTGTTATAAACACAACTAATCATTATGCCTTGAAATCACACGTAATGTTTATATATTTGACACAAAATACATTATCAATATATCAATTATAAAAAACTAGTAACTTAGTGTTAAAGGTCCAATATTATAGGCAATTACAAGAATAAGAAATTTCATTCGTAGGAAAGGGGTATATATGATGTGACTTATTTTTAGCAATTTGGTTTTATTGAGTTTGTAATTATTTTTGTGTAGTTAGTGATATTAAATCAGGTAGGGAACGAAGGTGATACTATTGTAACTATTGTACAAGTATGCCAATAAAGGTTTTATTTATTTATTTACAAGCATCGTTCCACTACACATCCTCAGGAGCGAAGAACAAATAATAACAAGAACTGGGTTTGGTACTTTCTATCTTTATACTTTTGCAAAATGGAATATGGTAATGGATCATTCTAATTATCCGTTGAATTATAATTAGTTTCACAATACAATATCAGTCAATTAAAAATCGTGATTAAAATCCTTATACGTATTATAAATATTTGAGTCAATAAACCTAATTATGTAGCACTCTTATTGCGTTCTAAATGTGTTTACCAACAACCATATATATAAGTCTGCAATAAAATATTAACAATTGTTTCTTGTCACCCCCTGTTTTTAAGTCACCAGCATTATTTATGTCCCAAAAGAAAGACAGCGGTATCATGATTATACAAAAAGAATAATAACATAACCATGATCCTGCTTTTATAGTAGAAAAATCCGTAATAGCATATCCTTCATACATTTAACCCCGACTAAAGTGGATGAAACATACAGCTGCCTAATTTTCTTATTGTCCATAGTAGATAAAGCACACGCCAAGTATTAAAAATATCAACTATGTCAATGAAATACAGCGTTTAAGCAACAAAAAAGGAGGTATCTTAAGAATGACTCCCTCATACTCCAAGGCACTTTCGATTAACACTAGTATTAAACATCTGAAAACATTCAAAAATCAATTAGTAACTAGTAGAATATCTGGTTAATCTGGGCCACGGCGCTTATGATGCCTGATATTCCACAAAATAACTATTCAACTGCAATTAGTAGAATATCTGGATAATCTAGACTATGGTCCTGGCTCCCTGATATTTCACAAGATAATGCTTAAGGAATTAACATTCCAAACATATAAATCTTATTTGTAATTTTGATATACTTGTTACTTGAATTTCCCAGAAATAAAGAAATCCGCTACAGTCCAACAGAATCAAGTGATAAGTTAAGAAGTTAAGAATAAATCTTTCAATATTGTAATATTGAAAGATTTATTAAGAGATATTTCATATAAATTAAACATATAAATTTTATGATAAATTTATCAAAAGAAATCATATTTAAATAAAACAGTTGTTACTTGAACCACTTTAGAGTTAAGTACTACGACTCTTGAATAAATCAAATCATAAACTCTTTGGACGCTGCCACTATGCGTGCAATTTCAATGTCATGTACTAGTGTATTGAAATATATATGTATAAAACTTATTTACAGCAATCAGTGCAGTTCATCAAATTAAACAATTTGAATAAATTGGTGTGCGCTAAAAAATTCACACAATTTATATATTAATTGTTTAGGAAAAATGACTTATCATTATTGTTTTTGATGTAATATAAAAAGACTGATTAGTTTTAATAAATTGAAATTATCTTGTTACCAATAGTAGAGTGTGTTTTACTCAACCCCCGTCGATCTAACGCTGTTCCACAGTAATTAGATTAAATTCTAGTTACGAGCCGACAAAAGAGTAATAATTAAATTGACCCTTTTGTTCAGTCAATTATTAAATTTTCTCATAAAAGTGTGTTTCTTTAGTTTCCAAACTTATTTCAAAAACCATAGATTGATCATTGCAACTTCAAAGAAGCTCTTAAAGCTATGTACACAACTCATTGCGGTCAGAAGCAAATTGTTTGAAAAACTTTCCCCAAGATTACATCCAAACAAAATTGTTTATTTTATTTGTACCCACTCTCCAACCAGGTTAAAAGAAAATATGTAACTTTTTAAGTATTTTTAATAAAATCCTAGAACCCTGCAAAATAAATTTTCTATAGAGAGTATAAAATTATAGAGTCTAAAATAGCAGCCCTGAAAGTTTATTAAGCAAAATGAAGTGATTATTCTGTCCCAATTAATTGTGAATAAATGTAGGTGATTAGATTATCACGACAACATAAGTAGTTGAAGGCCGTTCCTACCAGATACCCTTCCACCCTTCTAAACCTTATCTCAATTCGTTCACGCTGTCAT
Source organism: Adranes taylori (assembly GCA_009867245.2). Lineage (NCBI taxonomy): Eukaryota > Metazoa > Arthropoda > Insecta > Coleoptera > Staphylinidae > Adranes > Adranes taylori. The sequence continues at coordinate 3,710 of WYDF02035689.1, read as the reverse complement.
TTGTGACCTAACATAAATTGTTTAATAGCTGTATGGGGGGTTTCCCGAATTCAATTTTTGTTTTTCGATTTTATTTGGCCTGAAATTTGAATTTTTTAGTGGATGGAAAGGTATCTGGTAGAAATGGTCTACAACTACTAATGTCAGTTATATGAAAAATTAATATTAAGACAAAATGCAAATAACATATTACTACCTAGATCGAAATATTTTCTGAACCCATCTCTTTTCACATATCTGTGTATAGTAGTGAAAAAATAATTTTATAAAATTCCTCACCACATCCATCAAATATAAGTTTATAAATCTATAAGAAATAAATTGGAATAGCACACAACTAATTACTTTCAGGAAAGTCTTGAAAGGAAAAACAAAATGTTACGCTTCGTCGGATCGCATTTCTCTTCATCCGTATCTTTTTGTGTGCGTTATTCCCTTTGAAATTTAACTTTTATTAGAATGTCAAGTTGAATTATTTTCATTTCTCTTGCATTCTAATAAATTGCTTATAAATGTGCTAGTATCAATATGAGTTCAGAGTACTTAACTTTCATTTTTCACATAAATGCAGATTGCAACAAAACTATTATATGAAAATATTACTTTCAAATACTCAATATTTTTATTTATTGCAATCTTTATTGAAACCAAACCAATTAGTTCTAAAAATGTTGTATTTGCATTAAAGTCCTACTTGGGCCTTGTTATTAAAATCTGGGCCTATGGCCCGGCCCGACCTGTGGCCCGATCTTTGTTTTGTTTAAATTTTCTGGTCCGATCCTGCCCAGACCGATATATATAACAAACCCGGCCTGGCCCAGTTAAATATATTATAATTTATAAACAAATGTGGTATAAAACACGGCCCAGTGCTGCCCGGTCTAATGAATGTAAACGCAATTCAATATATTTCATTTTGAATAAATAAATATAAATTAATTAATACAATAAACAAATATATATATTTATTTATTACACAATAAATAAATAAGAAGTAATATTTAAGCAAAATGGTTTTTTTTTAAACTGAAGACTTTCAGGCGTGGAAGAAGACTTCTAGGCAAATATACAAAAAATGTTGCAAATTTCTGAGACTCTTCATGTTTCAGGAGCGTTTCCCGAACGAACTTTTTCAACGTTGAGGCGACCTACAAGCTACGCCTGAAACAGAGCAGAGCGCCTAACGCAGTAAGCTGTTCTCATAGTACGTCGAAACAGAACAAGATTAAATCTCATTCTGTAAAAACTTTATATCACTGTTTACATAATCACTGTTTACATAATCACTGTTTACATAATCACTGTTTACAAAGCTGACGCTTAGCAATGCACTGGCTATCGAACAATAAGTCTAATGAGTCATAAGCTAAAAACTCTTCTCATAATTATTCACTATAGGATATATAGAAAACTGGAACAAGATATAAGCGAAACTTAGTTCGGCTTTAGAAACGGACTAGGCACGAGGGAAACGTTGTTTGTCGTATCTGTTTTTACTTTTCTCGATCATTTGAGCATGGAACAGGAAGTGCACTTTCAGACACATGAAGATACCATAGCTGACATTCAGCTCTTGATTCTGGGTTGAATCAAAATAGACATAAAACATATTCGGCGAATAAAAAAATTAGCGTTCTGATGATCGAACAATTGTTGCCATCTGACTCGCAGCTATGGTACAAAAGGTGGCTAGATTCTTCTGGAACATCGTCTAGTACTCTAGAATCTATTGACGCATGTGATTCCGACATGAGTCGCTCCAGGGAGTGGGGGGAATCCTAACTTACAACTATGTTTTATTGATACTGTCTTTAACATTAACCAGTGTTTAGCATTGAACAACCATTCCAAAGGGGGGATAGGAGGCATGGCTCATGTACCTCCCCCTTGGAGCCGTGGAAGAAGAGTTCTAGGCAAATATACAAAAAATGTTGCAAATTTCTGCGACTCTTCATGTTTCAGGAGCGTACGAGTACAAGCTACGCCTGAAACGGAACTGAACAAGAGCGCCTAACGGAGTAAGCTGTTCTCATAGTACGTCGAAACGGAACAAGATTAAATCTCATTCTTTAAAAACTTTATAGCACTGTTTACATAATCACTGTTTACAAAGCTAACGCTTAGCAATGCACTGGCTACCGAACAATAAGTCTAATGAGTCATAAGCTAAAAACTCTTAAATTATTCATTATAGAATATATAGAAAACTGGAACAAGATATAAGCGAAACTCAGTTCGGCTTTAGAAACGGACTAGGCCCGAGCGAAGCATTGTTTGCGCTTAGTATGTTGGGTCAGCGCTGAATCGATATGAACCAACCATTGTACGTGTGCATCATAAATTATAACAAGGCCTTTGATAAAGTGCGATAAGAAAAGCTCATAAACATTCTCAAGGAGAAAAATTTGGACGACAATCAGAATCATCTTAGGGCTTTATTTTAACCAAAAAGCAATTGTCAAAGTCGAAAATCAACAATTCACCGAAATTCCAATAAAACGAGGGGTTAAACAAGGATGTGTACTTTCACCAATGCTATTCCATATTTTCTAAGAAGATATCACAAAAAATGTATTAAAGAACGAAAACTGAGGAATAAATGTGAACTGAAAAGTGATAAAAAAACATCATTTATGCTGCTGACACAATTATAGTAGCAACCTCTTTAGATGACCTGCAATTTCTTTTAGAGAAAGTGGTCAGAGCTAGTGAAGAATACGGACTGACTTTGAATCCCAAAAGGACCAAGTTTATGGTCATATCAAAAGAACCTCAAGTCAATGTAAATCTCGTTCTAGATAACCAAACGACTGAAAGATTAGAAAAATATAAATACTTAGGTACAATGATAAATCAAAAGAATGACTGCTCGGAAGAAATCAGAATACGAATAGAGCAGGCAAGAGCTACCTTTGTGAAGATGAAACGAGCATTTTGCAGCAAAGACCTTACGTTAGACTTGAAAGTGAGATTGTTAAGATGCTATGTGTTCTCTTTTATGGGGTAGAATGCTGGACCCTAAAGAAAACAGAGATACAGAGGCTACATGCTTTTGAGTTGTGGTTGTACAATATAAATTGGATTCACAATATAAGTTGGACGGACAGAATTACAAACCAGATTGTTATACAAAGGATGAAGAAAGAAAAAGAAGTAATGATCAATATAAAGAAACGCAAACTAGAATATCTACGACACATTATACGCGGAGATAATTATAACTTATTGCAACTAATAATGCAGGGAAAAATTCAAGGGAGAAGAAGCATTGGAAGAATACGACATTCCTGGCTATGAAACTTGCGAGATTGCTTTAATTGCTCCACTAATCAACTTTTTAGATCGGGCGTATCCAAAGTTCGAATAGCCTTGAAAATTGCCAACCTTCGGAACGAAGAGGGCACTCGAAGAAGAAGATGCATTTTACTCGGATGGTTCTGCTCTTGTAGAAAGTAATTCTTTTTCGTGAGGAATATATAGTCCTTGTCTTAACTTATCTTATTCGTTATAATAGTTGTTTAATTAAGCAAGCAATCATCGAAAATTGCGAATCATATATGAGAGACCATAAAGGTAGAAAAAATTCCGATGAACATTTTTGGGTGGATGGCCATTTCTGCTATTAAGGTATAGTAAGCTTCATCAGCACCCACCTTTTTTACAGAACATCATTGTATTTATATAAGTGAATATACATTAACTCCGTTCTG
>WYDF02035678.1:0-12640 GCA_009867245.2 Adranes taylori | reverse complement strand
GGAAGACCGCCCTGCACCACAGAAACATCTTCCATAGAGTCACCACACGTCGGCCACGACGTTGGACGAAGAAGAAGTAAGTCAATACTTCTATATACGTACTCATCATACACAGTTCAGCGTACAAAGCAATGACACGCAGTCAATGTGCGGCAACGCACATTGACTGCGTCAATGTGCGTATACAATAATGGTATACAATAAGCAGACAATGCATAAGATTGTGACGCTTTCATATCTTTTACTTTTTATAAATAATTAATGCGTTTAAATTTGATAATGGCTCTGTACCAGTGCCAGGTTTTTACGCAATTTATTTATTAAATCGTTTTAATATATTTATTATGGAGGATTACGTAATTTGATAGATACTTTTATCTTCTAAGGAACATGCTTTGTTACATTACTTGCGAATGAGGTTGCTGATTTTGAAGTATGGGCGGTGGTGAGACAGTGTGTCGAAATGGAGTGTATGCAAATAGGTTTATTAAAGCGTATGCTTGAATTAGGAAGATCGACGCCGAGTCAAATTGTTTTGAGTGAAATTGATGTCTAAATGTTGGGTAGAAGGATTTAAGAAAATGTTAAAATATGATTGGAAGATAATGAATGGTGTACCAAAGAGAGTGTTGAAATGTGTGTATGACAAATGCAATACTGAAATAAATATAAGAGTTTATGGAAGTGTATGGATGAGAGGTAGGGCAAATGAGAGATTAGGATGCTCGATAGAATGGTGGAAAATTAAAATAAATGAAATGGTATTTGTGGTAAAAGAAATGGTGGAAAAAAGGAAAGAGGTGTACATATAATGGGATATATAAATACATTAGACCAACAGGAACAAAAGCGAGATATTTGGCAAAAGATATAAATATGGTGGGTAAGATATTCATCGCTAGATTTAAATGTGGGAGTATGGAGTGGGGTAACAGGTTTTGGATGGAGTAAATGACAGGTTGTGTAGGATACTTGGTATGGAAGTAGAGTTCTAGGAACACTGGGTGAAGCGATGAGTAAGAATCGTATGGATGGCGCGGAATTGAAAAAGATGCATGGAAGAGGATGAAGATGGGACAGGAATAATAAGAAAAATTGCAAAAGCGTTAAAAGGGAGTTTATGGAAAAAAAGTCGATGGAGCTAGTTTCCTTCTCCTCTCTTAGAGGAAGAGTGCGAAGAATTCGTGATTTGCATTTTAGTTAAGAATTTGTGCTTTTTAATTTTTAATGATATTTAATTATTTATTGTTTGGAGTTCATTATTTATATAAAGTGAACAATGTTATATATGAGAAGTTGAAGTATGCCAATAAAAGTTATTATTATTACTATTGTCGTATTCATAACAGCGATAAATATATTTAAAATATAGTTTTAATATTGAAAATTGTATTTTCGCGAGTCATTTCGAAGCAGAATTCGTAAATATATCTTGCTTATCCACTTGCAACAAAGCATAACATAAACTGCCATTTCAAGGCATGTAACTTTGAGAAAATATGCATGCCCTATATTGTTGCGAGCCAAATAAAGTTGCTAGCTATATTTTCGAGATGATGTGAAATAAAAATGCAAAAAACCATGAGTACTCAATAAGTGTGTTTATTCTGAATATTCATTTGTTTTATTCCAAATTTAATATAATCTTCTTCCAAAGACTTCTTCCACCACTTTTTCCAAAGACTATACAATCAGTCGATTCCATCATCAGAGAATCGAGTTACGAGCGAAATGCTTAAAATCTGTGAAGAGACACTATAAAATGCAATTCTCGTACTTTTGAACAAGTATTTTCAGATAGGCAAAATCCCGGACGCATGGTAAAACGCCGAGGCTATCATACTCTTCAAGAACGAAGTGTCCAAAAATTCTTTTAGCAGCCTATAAAATAAGCCAAAGTATTCAGAACACATACAAACACTGCGCACAATGATCGAGAAGTGCAATGAGTATAATATAATATTCCTCTACATATGGCATTTGCGGACTATTAAAAAGCCTTTTACTCGATCGATACTTGGGTATTCAAACCTGATCACATACATCTTCGAACACACTATGTTACCGGTCAGGATGGAGGAGGACTGGATGAGAATAAAAGTCAAAATCAAAAAAGTTGTCCGACATAGCGACACTACTCGCCCAATTGGCACTGGAAGACGTATTGAAAAACATGTCCTGGGAGAGAAAGTGTATCAATATCAACGGGAATTGCCTTAACCACCTCCGCTTAGCCGATGATATTGTTCTCATCAGCGGTTGCGCGGGTGAACTCAAAGTAATGCTGCAGGAATTAGCAAAGATCACGCGACAGCAGAGATCTTGAGCAACTCCGTTGCATTCGTTCATTCGTTACATCCTTCGAAAATCAGAGATTGCTATTAAACCTCAAGAGAAAGGCAAATAACACTTCGACTTCAGGTCTGCCAACGATTAATAGAGCGAGCAATGTTGTAGATCAGTTTGGAAGACCGAATTCAGAACGAGAAAATCAGAAGGAGAACCTAGAGTCAAAGATGTTGTGGAACGAGTGGCAAGAATTAAATGGAATTGGGTGGGTTACGTGGCGAGAAAGAGAAATAATCTTAAATAGACCAAGACCTTGATGCAATGAAGACCATGGGAGTTAAAGAGGGGCAGAGGTCGTCCGCAGACAAGATAGCGAGAGGTCATCCAGCGAGCGCCACGCGGGTGAAAATAGATTCTGGCTGCACAGGACAGAACGACGTGGAAAGAAATGGAAAAAGCCTATGTCCAAGAGTAGATGGTGACAGGCTGAAGAATAAAAAGAAGTTACAAAACTCTATTAATTGTATAATTAAGCATTCCAGGTACCTCCAGCTGCGAGGACCAGTAAATGCCTCCTTCATATGTTTCAGGGTGACAGTTGCTTCTTCTTCAGAAACTTAGGCAAATTTTTTGCTGCCAAAATATAGCACAATATTGATGAATGTAGCTGAGGTATGGACGGTTGAGGAAAGAGAGAGGATGGAGAGAGTGCAGGTTGGATGTGTGAAAAGTATGATGGGACTAGATAGGAATACTACGAATGAGATAGCAATGCAAAAGATTGGTAAATGCTGGAGAAAATATAAATGCTGGGTAAGCGGAGTGAAAAGAATTGTGAAATTTGAGGGGAAGGTATGGAAGAATGAATGGAGAATATTTGTTAAAGAATTGTACATTGAGGGAATGCAGAATAAGGGAGGAAATTGATATTTGAATGAAGGGATTAAATGTAGAAAATAGGTGAATAGGAGGACTGTATGGTCGACGGTTAGATGCTTTGAGAAGACGATTGGAGGAAGTGATGTGGTGAATATATGGAAGAATAAATGGAAGAATAAATATGTGAATTATAGATGAGGAGGGTATGGCTAAGTATTTAGCATCTATATTATGCATGGGCGAAAAAGACGATATCAAGGTTTAGATGTGGGAATGAGGAAGGTGGAAATAAGTATTGAATGGAAGAGGTAGAAAGATTGTGTAGAATATGTGGAAAGTAAAAACGAAAAAAATTTAATAATTGGATGAATGAGCGAGAGGGAATTGAATGGAGTAAGAAAGAAAAGGACTTGGGGGAAACTGGAAAGTAAATTCGGGAAAGAACGGGAAGGGTTTAGATATACTGAAAAGAATTATATTTGAAATAAATTAAAGAAGGTAAATAGGGTATAATAGAAATAGGAAGAGATAGAAGGAGAGGGAAGTGAAAACAAGGAGGTGGTAAGTAAGGGAGAATATGGAAATAGTAAGGGATAAACAAGAGTGTTTGTTGGGGCATGTGTGTATGGAGTACAAAATGGTGTGAGGTAAATAAGAAATGAAGGGGACCACTCCCCTTCTATTTATTTTATTTTATTTTACTAATGCAAATTGGGAGTAAAAATTATTTTATTACAAATTTTAATTGAGAAACTCGAACGTGTTCAAGTTTTCAATAAATGATTAAAATTGATGTAACAAACCGTCTTCTAGTATAAAGCTAACTAAATATTGCTGTTTTGGCTTACCATAATTTCTAAAATCATTCCACTCACTACCATTTCCAGGCTGAAGAGGATGATAAATCCTAAAGCCTTCTTTAAACAAACTCACCAATCTCCCAACAATATACAATCCCAACAGGGAGTGGAGTTTTAGTTAGGCCAGAAATCCCACACTGTTGGATGCAAGGGCATCCTTCGTCTTTTGAAGGTTTCTCCACTTTCTACATAAAACAAAAAAAAAGCAATGTTTTGTTAATGAGGTTAATTTTATTTCTACCTTTAACTATGCATCATTTAATAGAGTTGATGTTTATTTTTAGTCATTTGTATTTTGGTGACCTATTTAAAAGTAAATAATTCTATTATGTTTTAATTAAGATATAAATAAATTTTAACTTGAATTGTTTTATTATTTAGCAAAGCTTTTATCTCACTTCAATAATTGTCATATTTGAAATGAATTATTTATTAATTAATAGAGTAGTGATGCGTTTATTTAAAATTTGTAAATTGATTGCATGAGCCGTACTTGTTTTAGTAAGGTTAAATCTTTGTCTTTATTCAAACAAGGGCATAATCTCGCAGCCTGAAACAGCATTGTACAAGACGTCGCTAACAATTCCATTAACAATTGTTGTATAAGTAAAAAATGTATTGATGTATGTATATTCGCAAAACAAGCCTCACACAACAATTATACGAAACCGCATTATTTAGTTGAGTCTATGCAAACTGGTACAAGGAAGAGAGCTTACACACTCATACTTATCAAGGTACATAATCCCACAGTACGTACATGGTAGTATTAAACAATTTCATACATAGTAGTGTAGAACTGGGCGCCTAAAACCACGAACGCGAACATATCTAGCCCATGCTTTTGTTCGTAAGCGCGCACATCTCACGACATATCTACACCATGTATTTGGTTACGAACGCGAACATCTCATGACATATCAGAAATGGAGATGATTCGAGGGATTCCAGATATATTACAGATTTACTGAAATTCGAATTTATTATAATACTGAAATTGAAATTAAAACAAAGTTAACCTGCTTGCATCCCGAATATATTTAATTTAACCTTTATATTTTTGGTATGTGGCAATATAAGGAACGAAAGGAAAGAGAATAAGAAAAACATTATTAACAGATAGTTTACTATATGCCACCTAGAGAAGGCGCATCCAGTTGAATAAAATGGCAATATCGACATTTAACTCCATAATGATATGGAGTAATAATAATATCAGTACTACTACAAAAATCAATTTGGTGAAATACTAGTGTTCACAGTGATATTAGGGGAGCCATGACAAATTTAGAAAACCAGCAACTACTATGATCACTACGCATCTTTCAAGATGTTAGGATATTATGATGACATAAAAACCAAATGCAGCATTCCATAAAGATCCCAATAATCTTCAATCTTTTACTATAAAATGTTGTTCCCTAAACACACTCGATTGTTTCCTTTCCACATCTTCTTTAAATCTTAAGAGTACATATGAACTTTCATGTAAGAAGTGTTTACATTTTTATAGCCACCTACAATACAACCCTCATTTTAAGCACAATCTACGTAAGAAAATTTCACATAAATTCTGATATACTCCAAAAACATTTAAATAAAAAAGCTTAAGAACAATTTTTGTATATATTCGAATCCTGTCATAAACTACGCAAAATGTATGCGAAAAGTTTGAGATCCATACGTAGGAAATAAAAACTTTTCCAAGTATTTTTGCGGCTCATGATATAAACATTGCACATTGTGTGAATGAATTTTTTCCTCTTCTTGTCTTTGAGAAAAGTTTTAAGTGGATGTAAATTTTCTGTTATCATGTTGCATGACGCTTTTGATATTCTACTATACTAAATAATTTATGCATTGTTAAATAATAAATATAAGGCGTGCATTTCCAAAACGTTGTAAAGGGCCAAACTCTAAGTTTTTGAGAAGAGAGAAAAAGCAACTTTATATGATGCAACATAATTCAACTCTCCGACAATCAGAAAATCTTTACGCCGCTGGAAGTTTAATGGCCACGGAAAAAGAGACGAAACAAAAGTTCCTCGAGATATATACCCGCATCTCTATACTTCAACTTAAGGTCGATCAATATAATATCAATAGCGGAGACACCCGGAATAACAATTCGTATCTATTCGTTCGTCCGACATCATGGAAACGAACTCACGATATCAAACTATATAAATAGCAGCGATTGCGTTGATATGTTCTTGTTCATTTTAGTAAATAAGCAATTAGCGTAAGAGCATGTAGTGCATAGAGTTACGTATATAATATAGAATGCGGTAACCATCTTAATCTTGGATGATGCTGCAATATAATTAATATAAATCTTATAAATATTAATGAAAGTATAAACCATTATAGTGTAATAAATAAGAAAGACTTTAACAAATAAAACGATTCGCTTAGACTTGACAATCGTAAATGTATTAATCATATGAAATTAAAGAAATTGAATTTATTATTAATGTAACTAAATAAATTGCTTTATCTTGGCAAATTATGAAACTTATTCAAGTGTCATTTATATAATGCAAGAACGAAAATAAAATAAGTAAAACAAAATAAAAAATCTGTAATTTGTAAAATAATTTTTAAAATCTTGTCTGATGACGGTGAAAAAAGATGGCAAAACTGTTGCTTCCAAAGGAACCAAAACAATAGTCGTAGGGAATTGTCAGTTTTGCGGTTCGTTTGAGAGATCTCAGCCTAAACGGCAAGTGACCACAGGGATCTCTCGCCCTTGATTTTGTTTTGTCTCTGAACAAACCCCTCATATATTTTTTTAAATTAAATTTATTCATACAAATTATTATTAAAATTTAAATTTCCAATCTTTTTTTTATCAAATATAGTCCCCCGGGGTTGAACAAAACAAGAGCCCCCAGACCGCCCTGCTCCTAAAATATCCCCACTAATACCTAGAGAACCGCAGGTGAAAACCAAAAAACCAATATCGTCAGCTGACACTGCGCCAACCGACAACAAGCGTTCAACACACTCCACTAATTCCAAGAAACAAATCCCTCCAAAAAAATCACCCCAACAAGCTCCAACCAACAAAAAAACAACAAAACTCCATTCCCGCCAACCACTCCAACTCCCGATCGTCCCCCATCATCCATCAGCACCTACTCACCCGGTAGGGAATCCAACCAACAAAAAAACAACAAAACTCCATTCCCACCAACCACTCCAACTCCCGATCGTCTCCCATCATCCATCAGCACCTACTCCTCGGGAAGGGAATTTTAACCCGAACCAGCACCAACCACAAGACCCCAGTAATTCAAATACGTAATCAGGAATCTGCCTGACACGCATTCAACACCGAAAGCCGTGTTTCAATTGGTATTCCCTCCATTTACAACGGGGGTACACCTGTTTGGTCGCTTCTTCCCCGTGAAGCCATCACACAACCGCCAACCAAGTCCCAAGCAATACACAAAGTGCTTTGTCATCGGCCACTCAATGAATGAGTGCGAAAACACTTTGAGCTGCGCAAAATGCGGCCAACACTACCGTGCTCGCGACTGTGAGCTCACCCATCTAAAATCCCTCAACTGCGGCGGCAGGCATGAAGCATGGTCCAGAACCTGCCCCAAAAAGCAAGAACCCTCCAAAACCCCCGAAGAGGCGGCACCCGCCCGATACACTGACCCACCAATTCCAGTCATTCCCGAGCAAAGGATCTAGAACGATCCGGCGCCCAATCCTCGTGTCCACGCGGATGACCTAATCCGCGTGTGGTTCAACCACGCTGCAAAACGTCTTGCCTGATAAGCGTACCCATATACAAGAAGCAATCGGGCAAGTTTCCTGCGCCCTCCTCCGAAAGGAAACTTTCATATCCTTCTTCAACAAGAATGTTTCAATTGTTGTAGTTCCGCTGCTCAAATGGACCTAGTCATTGGAACAATAAATGGCTCTAGAGTGCTACGTAAAATTCCTACGATCAAAAATCTTTTCAAAACCGATAAAGTACAAATCCTTTCCATCACTGAAACAAAAACCCAAAAAGATATTAATATTTCAAATTACCGAGTTTACCAACGCAATAGCTCTATGCACAATAGCAGAGGTGTTGCACTAGCAATCCATTCCTTTTACGCTAGCACTCCACTCCTCCTTCCCCCAAACCTTCAACATTTGAATGTGTAGCTGGAAATGTCCAATTCACTAACCGAACCGTAAGTTTTTTTTCATACTACAATCTACCATCAAATTTACCTCCCAAGACTTTCCTCAATATATTGCTTCATTTCCAAAAGCCATAATACTGGGCTATTTTAATGCGCGTCACGTAGATTTTGGTGACCATCACACAAATGTCAATCGTCAAATTCTATCCAGATGCATCACACAGTTCCCTCTCCAACAAATGAGATACAGAAATCCCACTTTCTTGAGTCACGTAGGAATGTCCATTACTAACCATATCGTGGTCTGTGAACAAATTATACAAGACGTTGATTCTGAATGTTTTGCCAGAACTTCTATAACTTCCGACCACTACCCTCTCCTTGTAAAGTCTTTTCTAGACTCAACTCCACCTCTCCCACCTACACGAATACTAATTCGAGATTTCCAAAATGCTAATTGGTAACATTTTCAACAAAAATTAGCACGAAATACTCCATCTAACACCGAAATGGATAGCCCAGCTCAAATAGACTTAGTCGTCAACACTCTAACAAATCTAATTCAAGAGTCAACTACTGAAAGCATTCCAATTAAATCTATAAAGCTAAATAGGCATCCACTTCCCCCAAACATCGTTAGTATGATCCGAGAGAAAAGAAGAACCTATCGACAATTTTTGTCTCGTAGGGATCCGGCAATCAAAACTGAGTGGAACAGACTCAATGCTCTAATTAGATTCAAGATAATTGCATACAAAGGGAAGCGTTGGGTCGAAGCCACATCCAAACTAAATTACCGGGATGGTAGAAAATTCTCGCAGAAATTCAAAGTCCTAACAGGACAGAAATGTAACCCCCAAAACTCAACTGAAAGATCCCCAAAGCAAACTGATAAACTCTCCAGCGCAATTGGCTGAAAGCTTTGCTGAAAGCTTGTCATGTAGAACAAATCTATCAAATTCCACAAACGCCACTTTTTGACAGCAATTTTCGGACAGAAACTAATTCTCTGGTGGACAATTTTGCAATTCTCTGGTGGACGCATACACCCGTAATCAGTTTTCCTGAAGCTGATGACATCCTATTTCCCATCACCACTGACCAGGTCTCCGAAACCCTAAAAACCAGCAAAAATACAACTCCTGGAAATGATACCCTGACACGCCGAATCCTTAGAAACATCCCTCAAGAAACAATTCAACTACTCTCTAGTATATACACCAAATGTCTATTACTCGGATATTTCCCGAGCTCCTGGAAAACTGCAAATACCATTTGATTCCTAAACCTTATAAGGATCTGAGTTGCGTCTCGTCTTACCGGCCAATCACTCTCCTAAATGTCCTGGGAAAGATTTTTGAGAGGATTGTGACCTGCCGTCTGAGGAACGTGCTTGAATCAAACCACATTATTCCTGATAACCAATTTGGATTTAGAGCTTCTCGCTCAGCACATGACCCTCTCCTTACATTGATGTAATCCGATCACTAAACAGCAGCCATTGTTCATTAGCAGTTTTGTTGGAAATTTCCGAGGCATTCGACTCTGACATGCCGGCCTCATTCGGAAGTTAAATGAACTTAACCTATTACATACAACCACCCTAGACCTCATCAAATCCTACCTAACCAACCGTGCATCAACTTGCATCAAAATAGGAGATGAATTATCTAGGGAAATTCATCCTCTTGCCGGTGTCCCACAAGGCTCTGTACTTGCCCACTGCTCTATAAAACATTTTGACACGTTCTCTGAATGGGCAAAGATATGGCGAGTAACCCAAACCCCACTAAAACCCAAGCTATTCTGATACAGCACCCCAACTACACAAGAAATAAACTTCAGTACCCATCTGAAATCCAACTTCACCTATGGGAAGAATCCATCACATTACGGGACGAGATTACATACCTGGGCATAACATTTAGCAGAACATTTAGTTGGAAACACGACTTAGACACCACTTTGGCCCGACTTAGAAAACGATCCAAGGAATCTCAACTCTCAGAGGATGATTCAGAGGCTGCGACACCAAAACACTTCACCACACATACAAAACATATATTAGACCAAATATCGATTACAGGACAATTCTGTACTCTTTCGCTACAAACAGGGAAATCCACATGCTAACAACTTGTGAGCATGCAATTCTTAGGAAAATCCACAGACTCCATTATAAGTGCTAATCTGTAATATCATTGAAAATGGCCAATCCAATCAGCGATAGATTGAGACACATCAAGCTAAATATTCGCTAAGACGCTCACAAGAAAACGACCCAATAGCCTACAACACTCTGAGATCCACCTGGAAAGTTCAAAAGTGGCATTGTAAGCGGCCTGGGAGACCTTTTTCCGCACCCACCAGCCAGAATTATTCAGGCAATGCAAGAACCTCCCGTAGACCTCCAGGAAATCCTCGACACTATTCAATTATCCTTTCGTTAAGGGGCGTTAACTTAACATTGAGAAAAATATAGAGAGACAAAACAAATATATAAAAAATTGAATAAATTAAAAAAACAAAAAAACTTTATAAATGAAGAAAAGCAAACACAGACAAACCAAAATACACTAACATTCCCACCATCACCATTAGCAAGTCAACAGAATATCGCTTGCACTCCGATGCAAGCAGGAGCAAAGGTACACTTGAAACAAAAAACTAAAAACCAAACCAATCACCAAACCTACTCAATCCTGAAACAAGCTACCTTTAACCATGCTATGGCCAAGGTTTTGCAGGTTTCCCTTGGCTGTAAAGCGAATACAATAGCATAACATTCCTCATGCAAGTTATCTGCACCAATTTGAACATACCGACTCAAAACCAATTCCAGGCTGAAGAGGATGAAAAATCCTAAAGCCTCCTGAAACAATACATATCTCCTCAGCCAGTCCATTACAAACAGGGAGTGGAGTTTTAGTGGGTGAAAGTCCCACACTGTTGGATACACCGAGGATCCTTCGTATTTTAAAGATTTCTCCACTTCCACGCGAAACAAAAAAAATTATTTAGTTTCCGATTTAATTATGTTCGTCTATTATAGAACAGAAAGCAATCGGAAGTAGCTCGCAAGTGAATGTAGCTGGTGATCTCCGAGGTGTTGCTCTGAGTCGCCCAACGAAGTCAGTAGAAACTAGATGCACTGATCTCCAACGCAAAAGGTCTCACAGTTGCATCCCCACATCTGCATTGTGACTTTGGCATCTACGTCTCTCTAGTCTTCCAGAAGTAATACTAGTGCACTTCCAGAGAGGCGGATAGCACCATGAGGCGCAGTAAAATGGGCACTTAAATGCCTCACGGGTTTAATGGGGGAGGGAGTCCGCTTGCACCCTACAACCTTGCCGGACAAGCACGTACTGTGGGACAAGGGATGCGAAGAGCATTGCGGACTTTCATCCTCATAGGAATTTGTCGTCGCACATTTACCTTACATTATGTGCACATTTCCTCCCACCAAAACAAAAAATATTATAACTGAAGGAATGTTGCCGCCTACTTTTACTTTATATATTCATATTGCCCATGACGCCTTTTTTTAATCAGTTGCGGATGAAGATATAATTTACAAGATTTAGTTAAACTAATTAATGGAAATAATTACATTTATAGTAACTAATCGCTGTAAAGAGAATGAAAGAGCTGTTCGTTGCAATTGAAAGCATTATATAAACACATATGTTTTAGACGTGTGGATAATTCTATTTTCTAAGTAGTTACCCTTGTAATTTCTCTGGAAACTTTAGAATTTCAGCTTTTCAAGTTAAACTTGTTAAAGTAGTTGTTGTTCCAAATGCGAGACGTGCAACTTAAAAGTTTCCTACTACGGCTAATTCAAACATGCTATGTTAAGCTGTGAAAAACTCGTTCAATTCAATGAATGAAAAATAGTTTGCGACAAATGAAAAACTGTAATTTAAACAATTGTTTAAAAACATTTCTTCTTCAAAGAAAGCTGAAGTTTCAACACACTTTCAATAAATATTTGTTACAATATTTGTTTTTCTCCACACAGCTCATACATTTTGTTCTTTCGTCGACTTATAAATGAGTATATTGAAACGAGGCAATCTGTGCTCGTTGTGGTTTAATTTTATGAAAATTTTGAGCGCTTAATACTTCAAAATTATGTAGATAATTCAGGATGGCTAGATTTTGTGAAATGTTGTTATCATTTCAACATGTTGTGTGCTAGACGAACTAGCTGCAAAAAAGGCAAATGTTAGTTCACACTTAAAGTTTCTTATTACTTCATCTATTACTTGTGTCTCGAGAAAATGTTTACCCAGTCCGGGATTCGAACCCGCACCTGTCGATTTCCGGTTGATTGCTCTTTCAATTGAGCTAACGGGCACTTATCCGAAGATACAAATAATTTTTAATATGTATTTGTTTTCCGTATCTATTAAGATAGGCAACTTATATTTCCATCTACCCGATTACGAATGAATCGAT
>WYDF02035667.1:0-12640 GCA_009867245.2 Adranes taylori | reverse complement strand
TAGCAGTCCTGTTCGCGCCGTTGGCAAATATGGTGACCAGATGGGGGGCAAAACAACGTTTGCCGGGTCCGCTAGTACTATATAAAGCAGAGGCAAATGTATTTATGGTTGCTAATACTATTTTATACTATCTAACTTAATAAAATATACCAAAAATAACAGAAAACTTTCCCTTTTTTCTTCTTCTTTTTTGCCTTCTTGAATAGGGTTTCAGAGGACCAGGGAGTCAGCATATTTTTTATTTCCTTGATTATTTTCCCCATGATGCATTTTCCCTCTATACCACATCCTAAACAAAATCCTACATTTTTTACTAATCTCCACTCTTCCGCACTCCATTTAATTCACATACATTTTTTTGCCCAATGTTCCCACTTTTTCTCCCATACACCACATATGTGACTCATTCTCTTTTCCCTTCTCATCCAAAATTTATTTCCTCACTACCACACTTAAATCTAGCAATCATTCATTTTTCCTCCTCCCGTATGCTTTGCTTCTATCCCATTCACTGCCTATCGCCCCTTTTCTTCCATCATTCCAGCTTTTCCAGTACACAATCATTAAAACTGCCAGCATTAATTCCTCACTATTTCTGCCGTCGTTGATCTTTCAACTCTTAGTACCCTTTTCAATCCCTCAATTTCATTACACCCTAAATTTCATTCCTTTCTTTCCCCTCCCCCCCCCCCCTAATTCAATATAACAGTATTGTCTATAACCCCTCTACCATCCATGTATTCGTTTTGTGTCCTGCTAACAATGTTTACCCCTGTGTACTCCGTAATCCTTTTATAGACAATCCTGACGAACATCCTATATATTCCATTCATAACGGTTATTCCTCTGTAACTCTGTACTCTCATTCTATTCCCTCTTTTATATAGCGGCCCAATCTCCCTTTTCTTCCACTCTTGAGGAACCTCATACTTTCCGTTCCATATTCTGTTAAAACCTCTCACTATTGCCCTTATTGCATCCTCACTCAACAAGTCGTTTGGTATTCCATCCTCACTTTTGTTCTTCCTTAGTTTTTCTATTTCCTCTTTTACCTCTTCTTCTGCTATATCCTCTACCTCATTCTCATTACACATTCTACCTATACTATATCACTCTTTCATCACCATTCCCTTCACTTACCTCATTCTCCCTCCTCTTTATACATTTCTATTCCCACTCTCTCATTCCAATCACTCACACATTTTTCTAAAAACCCTCTTTTCTTCAAATATTCTTAAATCTCCATTTCAGTCTTCATACTCTTAATCCTTTCCCTCTCCTCGTTCTGTTTCCTCTTTTTATATTTTATCGTTTCTTCTCTATATTTCTCCTTAGCTACATTGTAATCTTCCCACTTTGCCATTCCTTCCCTAACTTCTCTCAGAAGCTCGCTTACTCTTTTTTCGATCCAACCCTACTCATATCCTTTTTTACGATGATCTTCAAGCTCCGTTTTACTCCTTTCATTACCTGCTCCATACTCACCATTTCACCCCTTTCTCATCCTTCTTTTAACTTCATCCTTTCCTTCTTCATCCCATTCAAAGGCCCCGATTATTTGTTTATCTCTGCGCCCATACTCCTTTGGTTTACTATCATATCCAACACCTTTGCAACACAACGCTAACATAAAATGATCCACTTCCACTCGTTCACTAATCTCACACTTTCAATCCATTCTACCATCAGCGTAATCAATAACCGAACCACCTCCATGCCCTTTAAACGTCAATTTCCTCTTTACAACACCCATTTCCAATTACTAATTTCTCCCTTTCAGTCCATTCCACGACTCTACTGCCTTTCATACCTCTAACCTTATCCTTTGAGTACCTCTCGATGCACGCCACATTTCCCCTATGTGGCCAGTTCCCATCTCCCCCCGTTCTTACATTCCAATCACCCATGATTAACACCGATTCCTTTTCTTTATCCCAAACACTAATCTTTTCCATAAACCTATCCCATTCTATATTCACAGGTACCATACCTACTATCCATTCTTTCTCATGTATACCTAACCTCATGAAACATGCACCTCCCAATTCAATATATTCTTTCTTTTCCACTAATCCTATTTTTATCTCAATAATAATACCTCCCATAGCTCTGCCCTTTACACTTTCCATTTTTGCTTCCTGTACTTTCCACTCACATCCACTAGGCAATTTACCCTTTATCGTATCCCAGTCTTTACTCTCCACCCAAGTCTCCATTAATCCTATCACTTCATATTCTTTTAAGTACTGATCTAGTTCCTTATCACATATATTACTCTTTAACCCCTGCACATTCCAGCTTAACTTCTATCTTTTATTAATATCATTGTTGTCTCCTTGATCCTCTTGCACCCCACCATGTTTTCCCTTACTGCTTCTTCTTCTATACCCTAATTATTCACGTGTCTCTCTATTTCACCATCGTTGTAAATGTTATGCCTTTCTTATTGCTTTCCAATCATATCATTTTTTCCCTCTGTTCCTAATTAAGTTAGATAGTAAACGGTATGTAATGTTAAGAGCTACGTAAATGAACATTATGCCAATAACGGTTTTCTATATAGTATTCACAATATTATAACACATGTTGTTCAACTACCTATCTTAAAATTTGATTTTTGTGAGAATTAGAAATTGAGCATTTACACTTTTTTCATCATTTGATCTCTGATTCCCTGAAGATCTGGCAAAAACATAGTTAAATGCGGTTATTTTTAATGTACAATTAATGTAATTGCTGACACATAATATCATTCTCCATTCTTATGAATAATTATGAATCGAAGGTTATATTATTAAAACCAAATTCCTTAGCTCTAGACCTCGAACTTAAAGAAGTCAAGAGATAGATCTATAAATCAAGTTTAATATGCAAATACTTAATAAAAAATAATTCTATATAGAATTCTAAAATTTATTTCAAATTGTTTAGTTCTAAGAGAACTGCTACGCGATAAGCATGGCAAGAAAGTGCATTACTGTATAGAATCACGGTGCTAAAAAACTTTTCTTAAATATATTTTCAATATTTTTCATTTTGAAAATGTCTATTTAGTATCTCTCTCATAAAATCGAAATTTAGTAAAAGAATATCAATAATAAAAAATATAAATTTAAAAACCAAATTTACTTATCGCTGAATTTTGTAACCTGATACTATTACCATGAGAGCACAAGAGGACCGAATTTTTTAATTGTACAATATTTTTCCCATATATATATATATATATATATATATATGTAGTTACAAGTTATAACTACATGTATATAATATAAATTAATAAGCGCAAAACTTCTTACTATTATCTATCTTCCCCTATAGACTCCCCCTCTTGATATTTGCTACAAAAACAGCCTATACCTGAATTTAAATAAGACATATTTGAATTAATTAGAAAATAATTAATTAAAATATCTACTTGTAGGTTCCTGTGTTACGTTATCAATTGTAATAATATGGATAAGATATAATTAATCTTAACATTTATTGAAATGAAAAATAAATGATTAGTTACCTAAAATATCATTAACAGCTTTCCTATAGTGTTCTATATAATTCCACATATTTTAAACAAAATATGTGTAACATTATCACAAATATTTCATTGTTACGTATTATTAATACTTATATGTACAAATACTTTTAGAAATCAAACTGAATAAAAAATATTTTTGCATTCTACCATTATAGCAATGGAACAGAAATACCGTTGATTTATTAGCTTTAACACTCGTACTCGTTTCCAACAACACGATCGTGAATCGAATGGTAAATAACTTTATAATGTATAAAATAAATAAAAGAAGCAGAGGCAATAAAATTAGATACCAAATTAATGAACTGACACATAGTTGCCTTCAAACATGTGTTTGTCATTTACTATAGTCTTTTCCTGAACAAACCCACAAATTACTTTCAAATCGAAGTCAGCCAATCTAACGAATGAATTGCTGATTAACTGTCAGAACTAAAAGTGTAAGGGTTACCAAATAAATCATAATTAACTTATTAAAATTTCACATTAGGAAAAATTTTGAATTCTTATTTTAATACACACATTCTAGTGATTTATTGCACACATTCTAGTGATTCTTTTATATCAACGAGGAAAATCATAAAATAATTTTACTAGTAGTAAAATGAATATAATTTATTTCAGTGGTCGGCAACGGACAGTCGAATGCCAGCAAACTATTTCAAAATGACCGCCATTCAAATTCCTAAGTAAAAATTTTGATATTTAAACCCAATTTAACAATTGTATCAGGTGACCATTTATATTTTTCCTAAACGCGTACATTACGTAAAATGAAAAATAAACAATTGACAAATAAACAAAAATAATGTAGTTATTTTATTTCCATAAAATACTGATTTAAAAATGTTACACATAATACAAATTTTATATTAAATTTTTATATTTTTCAGCTGAATGAATTTCTTTCAGAATTGCTTCATCTTTTTCAATTATATCGGCCAATTCAGTACAGTTTAAATTTCGTAAATTAAATTTGACTGTTAATATTGAAAACAATGAATTAACTGATTATCGCGATTTTCTTCAGTCCAAATATCATTGGCTATTGAAAACAGTCTCTCCACTGAAGCATTTGTACCTGGCAAACAAAAAGCTGCTTCGACTATTTTTAAAATATTTAATGGAATATTTTAAAATGGAATATGACGGGTTGTAAAATGAGAAAAAAATGTAACCCATCGTTTAACTGGTTTGATTGCTTTCAAATGCCATTCTGAATTTTTTTCTGATCAGTACGAATTCACTCTGTGAACGTCATCGAATAATTCATTGTCGTCGATCTCAAATTGAATTAAATTTTTCAAATAAGAAATTGTGTAACTAAGTTGTTCCCATTTAGCATTTTCGTGATGTAATGACCATGCGAATCCATCTACTTTAAAATGTTGAGTCCATTCTTCTGCGTATTCCAAGCAATTACAGTAGAATCTGTTAACTTCCTGCATAAACTTTTTCTTAATTACATTATTTGAGTCTTCAGCATTTTTCATAATTGGGTAACCATAAGATGAAGAAACTGTTTGTCTTTTCTGATTTCAATTTGTTCTTTCAAATCTTTTGTAAATGAGCGCAACTTCAGCAGCAGAAATATCGTCCTTTTCAATTTTTTTCACAGTATTGTGAAACATAGTAGCTTGAGCGTGAATAAATAACAACATCTCACTCATTTCATTATTGAAAAACGAATATAAGACTTTTCGACATTTGTCAATGCATCGACGATGTTTCAGCATCGACGATGCTGGGACATTGTCGAAGTATGACTTTAATGGCTAATACAATTTTAAAACTCTTTCAATTGCCGGAAGTAAAGCTAACCAACGAACTTTCGAAAGGCCTAATAATTTTTGGTATTCAACGCCAGCTTCTTCACAGAAGTTTTCCAATTAAGCCACTCTAACAGTGAACCGATGAAAAAAGAAATAAATTTGAGGAATGATGATTTCGACATCAATTGACAAACTTGATGAGGCAGTATTAATTGCGTTAGATAATATGTGTGCGTTGCAGCCGACTCCAATAATGTTTCGCTGTTTCGAATTAATTGTTTGTGAACATTATTTGTTCCACGTCGCTTCAACCCACCAAAATTTAAGTTTGTATTGTCTGCAGAAATTTTATTACATAATTTTATTAGAAATTTTTTTATCATTAACACATTTAAAAATATGTTCCGAACACACATTTAAAAACACGGCGGTTTCACTTGTAATTGACTCTATATTTAATAATTGAACTTTGACTCCCTTTTCGATATCAAAAGATCTTATCAGAATTAGGTACAATTTGATTTCGTTATGATTTGATCCATCGGAAATAAAGTAACATATGAGGTTTTTGACAGATCATTTTTCAAATTATTATCGCAAAAGTTTTTGAACACATTGATAGTAATTGCTTCACATTTTGTTCGAGCACAACGAAACGTTTGGCTATAAAACTTTTTGATCAGTTTTGAGGTGGAATCGGACAATTTTTAAAATCACAGTGTACTTACGCCGTTTTTTGAAAATTGAAAACAAATTTAAGAACGAATGCATACGTTTTGTATAATAAATCTTATTTATATAAATTATATTATAAACACTTACCTATAGTAATGTTATAAACAAAAGATGAGAACGAATGTAGTATAAATAAAAACACGTCAGGTTTTTATAGAATGCAAATAACAAATGATGCTGACGATGCAAGTGATCGACGAGTGGTGATGACATGTTAAAATATATAAATACGTTTGCCTTAACTGGTGCGTCACTTTTTTCAAGTTTGTACTCGTTTCTTTCACGTTTCTAGTATGTTTAAAAAGACTATGCGAAGGAAATTTTATAATTTCTTTGAAAACGCGTAAAAATCGCGTAAACTATCAATCCGCGTACAGCGGGTTTCAATCGCTTGCAGTACGAGGTAAACGCTTACATATGGTCACGTTAAATTGTATGAATTGTACAATTACACTTTTTACAAAAACAGGTTTAACAAATTTTAGATTATGCCCAAATGATAAAAAAGTTAAGTTTATATTGCGTGTAATTAATTAATTTATTTATATATTACTATAATTAAAGTTAGAACTATTATTGCATTATTACAGTTAAAAACAATTAATATAGATTATTACTATGTCATTTTATGTAATAAAATTTTGTTAAAATTTTATTTTAGTTTCTCTAATTTATAAGTTTTTTATTTTTATCATATAATACATAATTAGCATTTATTTGAATTTTGAACGTATTGGTAAAAACACTATAACTAGTCTAAACTCCTTTATCTCTACAAATCATTCATCTGTGGCAACTGTTAGTACTATATAAAGGCATCAAATCTGGACAAATTTTAAACATATTCCGTAAAAAACTGCTTCAACTGGATGCCCTAGGATACTTTTGTAATGTCAGCCATGTGATTTTCAGCTAGTCCCTTTAATTATTATAGCTTTGCATATTTTGCTATGTTGCGAATTTTTCACTTTATATAGCAATTATTAGCTATGTTTATTTGTCCTACTCTACTTACTCCGAATAAAAAGTGTAAACCTGTGGCGTTTATTTGTCTCAATTCATTACTCTCTTTTCGTTTGTAATACAGTTTACTCTTAGAACATGTTCTAAAGTACTATACCTACTCCTAGTAAATAGTAGAAGCAAAAAGACATAACAAAAAAAGGTTATGTTATTAATCTGTTGAATTTGTTGAAAACATGATAAGTTTTAACCTAATGCATTTATTTGTCCCTTGTTTAGAACTTCGGAGTTTACTCTATGACGTGACGAGAGTTTCGTCTGTTTTTAGAGTAATACAAATAAACAAAGCTAATATTACTAATGGTAAATAAATACATTAAATTTTTTATCAATTAATTTTTTTGTTAATTTTTTTAAATAGTTATTTTCTTAAATATGAAAACAAATATTGAAATAATTTAAATTGGATGTAACTATCTCGAACTAAATGTTAGTATATAAGGTTTTAGTGCTAATAAATTAACCAGTGGTAATTAAATATGATTTAAATTTAGTATTTAATTTAAATGTTTTGTATAATTTACATGTAAAATTTTATATCATTAGTTTTTCAAATTCTAATAAGTTATTAATGAATATTAATAAATTGCTTCACTTTAAATAAAATGACATTTATTTAAATGGTGTACCTTGATAATGAAATTTTATGTATGTAGGTATAAATATGATAAACTTGGCAGCATGTAGCAATACTAATGATTCGCTAAACAATTCACCAATAGAAATGAACAGTGTGTGACAAGCATTGACAACAGTTAAATTGGGTTTGTAACAAGCTCGAAATTTAGTAAATATTTTATAAAATTATAAATAGTAAATTATGTGATATGTAATTTTTTTATAAGACAAGACATTTTGATATATATTTTTTAAATAAAATGACTACCGAACAAAAATTCAAAGCAGCCGTTAATGTGATTAGAAGTTTACCTAAAAATGGTAAGAAATCCTGTAATTTTTTGATAAATTAATTATTTATTGCAGATTTCATTATTTTATTCGATTTTCCTTTATTGTATTCAACAACGGATGACTTTAATTAATGCGCAGTCGTTATAGATAATGAATTAAGGATAATTTTGCATAAGATAAAGGTCAAAACATTTATCATCTATTTAATGATTAAGCATTTGCATTTTATTTCGAAACTGCTTACTGAGATTATGAATTAATTTTTATTGACGTATTGTATGTATTTCTAATATGATTTTTCGCAGATTGTTTAAAGCAAAATTTCTAAAATATACTTTAGGGATCTCAGGAAGTACAATGTATTTATTGAATGGTTTTATTAAATTTCTGATTATTTACGATATTTTAATTATTTGTATGATTAATTAAAGACAGTGACTTAATTTATAAATAAAATCAATTAAGTTGAAAATGTTTTTAGAAATACATATGTTTTAACATATTTCGAAACAAGATCTCGATTTAAATAAAAATTTTCAGGTGCAACAGGTTTAGTTGCACCTGAAAATTTGAAGACTTGAAAATATTTCTAAAAATTTTTATCACTCAAAATAAATCAAATGTTTGATATGGCAAATTCAGATATCAAGCCCCATATGTCGTAAAATTAATACTATGTCAAATTTATCCCTCAAGCACCTCGGGCGATGGTCTCTTTATGGACGAATACTTTACTAAGGGCATTCTAAGCTAGTTGATTTCTTTTTTGAATATCGCTTTGATGAATAATTAAACAATACTTATGTTATTGAAAGCAAAAGGCAAATGTTTTATACGTTTTGTACTGATTTTAAATCGTGATCTAGCTGTTCGGGTAGCAACTACATAGCGGTACTGAAGCTTATTACGATATCATTCGAACTTTTCTTCCACGTCACAAGTCTACTTAAAGTAACTGATAATAATTGAACTTGGATTATAGTTTCAACGACATGAACACATGAACAAACTTTGCATCGTAAGGAGGCAGTATTCTAGAAACGTGGAATGCGAAAACAAAGTTTCTTATATTTGGAGACGCAGAGTTTGTTAAGTTTGACACAGTATTATTCTCGCTTCCTCTACTCCGTAAAAAATGGGTATCGACAGATAAAAAAAATTTTTTTGTGCACGCGAAAATTATTTTCCTTTCCTCTCAAACGTGCCACTATACAAAGAAGGTTGAAAGATATTGAGTTAGTGAAATGTAAATGTTTTTAAATATAAAAAATAATGGATATCTTTGGATACATGTAACTGTTCATTAATGTGTACAGAAATTTAGTTAGAAAATAGTAGATGACAAGTATAGTTAGGTACATATTTTTTAAATTCAGCTAATATACCAATGTTTAATTAAACAATTCGCCGAGCATTTTAACAATGTACTTAATTCATTCCATTAACATTACTTTCAGGTGATTACTTGCGTTCATAAAAGCACTTAGACTTGTCTACTATAAGTGTTATTCATTAAATGCGAAGTGCGTAATTACTTAAATAAAACTGTTCTATGGTATATAATTATAATCTGCATGTCAACAACAGATATATAATCTCTGTTATAATAGTACATTATGCAATGATCATTTAATGATAGCTAATCAAACACGAGTGTGAGTTATAATATTCAGTAAATGCGAATTCCTACACTATTTATTTTATGACCCGTTATGCTAATGAAAAATAGCAGCTTTTGAGAATTTGTCATATTGTATTCAGTGATTCAAAACTGTATTATTAATTAGATACGTTATTCATTTCGAAAACTACATATTGTGTGTATGTAACACCATATTAGCTTAAAAATCAAGCAGGATATATGAAGCATTTCTGGCCTTAGTGGTAACCCTCATCAGTACCCTATGCTTTAGTAACATCATTATCTAACGACACTGCGTACTGCACCACCTGGGTTGTTTAAGTTAATTCGAAAAGTCTCTACATTATTTAGAGAATTTTCCTTATATATGAACATGTGTACTTTATATAGAGAAATTTGAAATTAGCTTTAACAACCCAGGTGGTGCAGTGTCGTTAGACAATATTTCTGAAGCACATGGTACTGATGACACGTGCCACATATGCCAAAAATAGTCCATCTACCCTGCTTGGTTTTTTAAACTAGTTGGGTGTTGCAAGCAGTCAATACGTAGTTTTCGAAATGGTTAACTTATCTAATTAATAATTAACAGTTATTTATGGCTTAAAGTAATACTATAATACATGCATTATTAACTGTTTTACGTTCAAAAATGCAAAAGAATCTTCTACGCCTTTTGCTTTGGGCACTGTACTTCCGGGTTTTCATTGTGCCAAATTGTCTCCTCCGTTAAATGGTAAACCTCCCAAAGTATAATACTAAAATTAGAATTATACGTAGTAATTTCTTTCACCTCTAAATCATCATGTGTTTTATGTTTGAATTAGGAGGGATATTTTAAAATTTTAATTACTCTCTCAAATAGCCCCTATAATTATGCTAATAATTTCATAAAAGTGTTTACTTCATTTTTAACGATTAATATGGAACTCTTATTAACTTGAAAATATCTGTTTATCCATTGCAAATCAATGCCATTTGATCGCAATATGTGAGAGCAGAAAATATTAAATGCCATATTATATTAATAACATTAGTTATCTATCACTTGGCTTTGTCGTTTTTTTTGTTCCTTTCATAATCATTAAATGTTTTGTTTAGGTATATGTACACTACGTCGCAAAATACATCTTAAATATTAAAAAATAGAATGAAAAAATAGTCAGACGTTTTAAAACAATTCTTTTTCTTTGCTTTGAAAGAGCTTGAAGCACATTCTTCAATATTATAATTTTAATACGTTATTTGAATGACAAAAACTATATAGGCTTTCCAAGATCGGTATCCAAAATTTTGTGGTGTAGTGTAGATTATTTCACCTGTACTAAATATCCGTTATGTTAACAAACGATGCGAAGGTCATTAACAATTTTAATGAATATATGGTATCTTTGTTTTATTATTACTATAATAAACAAATATTCCAGAATGTGGGCTATGCATTTGGTTATAACGGTTATTTGTCAGCTTTAAATCTTTTGTTCTTAAATTTTGTCACAATTTAGAGTGGATCGTATATCAGATCGTATTAACTGTTTTATTAATTAGATCATTACTGGACATAGGCTTCTCTCAGCATTTTCCCCATTTATTTCAATCTTGGTTGTTTTGATGTAGAAATACGCTTTGTATCATGTGTCCTTCGGTTTTACCGACATACTCTTATTCTAATAACTGCTTGGACTGCTGATAATTAACACTATAGTTAACCAAACTCCGGACTCGTAACTATTTCATATTTGTAATAACATATGTACATCACCAGAAAGTGCTTAATGTTAGACGTTATAATTAATTATTGAAAACATTTTATCTGTTATTGTTTCTATAGTACTTTAATTTTTTTCAGGTTCTTATCAGCCCAGTGCCGATTTAATGCTTCGGTTCTACGCGTATTTCAAACAGGCAACTCTGGGACCATGTACTGGTTCGAGACCGATGTTTTGGGATGTTGTCGGCCGTGCCAAATATGACGCTTGGAAAGGTTTAGGCAATTTACCCAAGACTGAGGCTATGCAGAAATATGTTGATGAACTACACACGTAAGTATAACTTCATCTTTTAATAACTAGTAAGTATTAATTTATTGTAAAAAGAGACCTTGCCTAATTTATCACGAATTGAACTAGATGTTTTTCTGAACTCTACACCAAAGAATTTTCTGAACTCTACACCAAGTATGAAATACAATTGTAGACTTTAAATTAAAATCTTTGTTCGATTTATATAAAAATATTAGCAATCTATATTATTAAATTATATTTTATATTGATAATACATTTTTCATATTATTTATCATTTTGTGTATTTAAAATAATTATTGGAGAGATCTTAAAATAGTATAAGTGTAATTCCTACATAAATGCTATAAATTACGCGTCATATAATCAATTAGAGTGAGCGACGGGTGCAAGAGAAGGAGAAGGGGCGGGGCAGATACACATTATGATTATGCGCAGTAGTTGTATTTAATTTGGCCAAAAAATTTTAATTGACATTTTTTTTTATTTACCTGGTAGCTAAATCTATTCACTTACCGATTGTATGCACTTTTTTTAAAACTTCCATATTATTATATCAATCACAGTAGTAAATAAAGATTAAACCTGATTATAATGATTTTAAAAAAGCATAATTATTTTCAAGTATTTGATTGCGTATAAATGTCGGCATGGGGTGGGGGAACGGTCAAATTAAACCACAAATAAAATGCAATATGGAAAAAACTTGTCATTTGACAGTTAGCAAACATTGATTTGAGAAAACACGAAAGCTTTATTTATAAATTACAATTTTCTTTAATTAGTTTTACTGATAAATATTCATTAAACTATGATAAATATTTAAATTTCACATGTTTGTAATTTGTACATAAACAAGAAAATATATTTGTTATTGTTGTTTGTAAATATATTTGTTATACGTGGTGGAGGAATTCTACGCTAGTCTCGAAGAAGCAAAAAGACTAACAAAGAAGGGCGAAATTACAGTAGTACTTGGAGACTTTAACGCAAAGGTCGG
>WYDF02035656.1:0-12640 GCA_009867245.2 Adranes taylori | reverse complement strand
AACAGGGAGTGGAGTTTAGTGGGTAAAAATCCCACACTATTGGATGCATCGGGCATCCTTTGTCTTTTGAAGATTCTGCACTTCCTACGCAAAACAAAACAAAAAAATTAGTGGTGACATATGCCTGATGACGCGAAAACCATCTGCTGACGGTAATGTTGGTACTTGTTTCATATCGTAGACTAATAATACATGTGTATAATACATTGTTTGTTTCAAGAGGTTTGAAGATCTGACTGGCAGCCGGGAGATTCAAAATTACATCGAGTGACTCATATACTGTAACAAAGTTACTTATATAATAAAGAGTAATGAAATTAATTCGGGATAGCCTATATAAAATAACTTTTTACATAAAATCTTTACATATATTATTGTGTAAAAGAAATGAATAAAGATGACAGGATACTTTTTCTATTCAGTTTCTGAGACAAAACATGTTAAGATAAGTAAATTCAATTGTGGAACTAATTACTATTTAAAAATACTTATTAAAAATATTTTTTCGTTATAATTAATATTTAAAAATTATTTGTAAGAATTACATATCATAAACAAATCTGATGGTAGATTTCGGTCGCCGTACAATGTGAATAGTATGAGTGAGGCTATTTGAAGTCTGTATACCAGCGTTTATGTGTGAGAGAGATAGTTAGTACTTTAGCCAAACGTACGTACGAACGATGCATCATAAGAGAATCGATTAGCTAGCATTAGCACCGCGTATTGATGTATCATATATACGATATCCTAATGCTTTCTGATAGCCGTATAGTAGGATCCGTTAATAATTTAATAAATTATTTATATTTTAACTCTCGCGAATACACTCTTTTCTATAAGTACCCGTGCCGGATCAGAACATAATGTGTTATGACAGGTTCTGTGGCAAGCAGCTAGAGATACAGATGGCTCTTGACCTATAAATAAAGCGCGCTTACGCCTTTGTTAGTGCGTTATTCTCGAGTCACAAGTCGAGAAGAAGCCAGCCATCCTAGTTAGCATCGAGCCAGCGTTTTGGTAAGCAAGCGGTAAGCGTTTTGGTAAGCAACATTATATAATTTGCATTGTATTAGTTGTACTGCATGTGTTTCTTAGCTTGTTCCGTTGTGTTGTATGATAGACCGTATGCATGTACTGCATGAGTATAGTTTTGTTTGAACCTTTCCGCTACCGCTTTCCTGTGTACTTAAGTCTATACCACTAGTAGAACAGCTGCGTCAGTTCAATTTGGCGACGTTGCGTATATAGTAAACTAGTGGTAGTCACCTGGCGTACGTAGCGTTAGTTCTCTAAGGCAACGCTACGCAGCTATAGTATTTACCTTATCTTACCATTTAAACTATGAGAACATGTTGTTAGTCAGTTAGTAACTGGTTGTACTCACTGACATACAGTAGCGTAAGTTCTTTAAGGCAACACTACGCCGTCTTTAGTGTATACTACTAGTGAAGCTGGTGACATTCGTTTAGCAGACAGTAGCGTTAGTTCTCTAAGTCAACGCTACGCAGGTGTAGTACCTACTGTATTTCACCGTCCGAACTAAGAACGTATGTTATTGGTGTAACTGGTAGTGTCCACTGACAGTAGCGTTAGTGAATAAGGTGACGCTACGCCGTCTTTAGTGCATACTGCTAGTGAAACTGGTAGCATCCGTTTGGCATACAGTCATGTCGGTCCCGAAGGCGACGTTATGAAGCCATAGTACTTTCCTATTATACCTTCCGTTTTGCGAATGATATTGAGTGATTGTAGTTACTGCCATTTTTCACCGCTTTCCGTATTATTACTTTAGCACCGCATTTAGTACTTGCTAAATGTGGTTCACGGATTTAGTTACTTGCTACCGCACCGTACCGTTAATATTCTGCTAAGCGCCGTTTTTTGTTATTAATATTATTTTAATTGCATGACCGTTATGCTAAGCGCCGCTTTTTGTTTGTCTATGTTGTTGTAGAAAAACAATACACGATTCTGTTATAAGTTTAAATGCTGTTTCACTTATTAGTATTAAGTTCAGTTCCAGATACCCTATAGAAAGAACGAGAACCTCTGGACAACTCAGAAGACTCGAAGCTACCTAAACCCTCAGTAGTAACGGAGGACCGACGAACAACAACATCAGTTCGAAGTGCGGTTTCACTTTAAACGGACCTGGCGCTCGAGAAGATTCCTGAAGACCGAATTATTCTAATATGTAGTGGCACCCTTCTTGTGACAAACGCTAAGGCTCCCCATTAGCAGCGTCGTGAGTGGGAGTTCCGTTTAGTACATGTATCTAAAGAGATTGATAGTAGTAATAACGTCACATGTTTTGACGTCCGAGGGGCATCGAGCTTGTTATAATACTCATGAAATGTCTCATTTATTATTGCTCAATATTATTTCTTATAATAAATATACCTTCATTGGGATACAGCATTACATATTATTTCTTATGTAAGATGTTCCCAGCTCAGAGGCTAAAGTTTAGTACATTATAATCTGAATGTAATTTAGTTTCTACTGTTGGCGTATCTTTAATAGAAATCGACGTTGTCATATTTAAAATAAAGAAAACCCTTACTAACTCCACTACTTTAATAACTCTCAGCTAAAGTTGATTTTAGGTTAACCCTTATCAAGTGCTTTTCTAAGATAATCTTTTTTGAGATAAAACTCACCTGGACAATTAGTCGGTGGTTCTAAACGTCCTCCACTCGTAACTAGTTGCATAACATCGCGATTTGCACAACCCGTATATGGCATATAGCCCATCGACATTATTTCCCATATGAGCACTCCATAGGACCATATATCCGTTTTACTCGTAAAAATGCCATCTAAGAAAGCTTCTGGTGGCATCCATTTAATTGGCAACATGGCTTTACCTCCTTTCTTGTAATAATCGGATCTTCAATAAAAAAAAATTACTTGCATAATTTTAGAATTGCAAATCATATAATTAGTCGTTAAATACCGGTATATGTCTCTTGACATTCCAAAGTCGGCTATTTTAACAACTCGGCCGGGTCCTTTAGTTGTCAACAAACAATTCCTTGCTGCAATATCTCGATGTATAAATCGATGCTCCTCCAAATAATTACATCCTTTGGCGACGTCCACCGCAATATAAACCAAATCCTTCATTGTCAATGGACTTCCACGTCCCGGTTTCGGCCGACTTTCTCTTAAAAAATTCTTGAGATCACCACCGGCTAATAGTTCAAGAACGATAAAGCGCGGATGTTTCTCAAAACAAACACCAATGAAATGGACAATATTTGGATGATTGAATTTCGACATGATTAACGCTTCCATAAGGAAATCCATTTCCGCTTGACTGGCTGATGATTCCGGAAGTGTTTTGACCGCGACGGGCATTTCTACAGTGTCGCCGGCACGTTGACGATGGAAACCCATATAGACTTCACCAAAAGCTCCTTGACCCAATGCTCTGCAATTAAATTAACCAAAAGTTGATATTAGATAATTTTTTTATTTTAGTTTATTTACTTGACTAATCTGAGCTGATTTCTTGGAATGTCCTTGAGATCTTTAAGCGTATAAACAACTCCATTAAACGAATAATTCGGATTATATTCAGTTATCATGCTATCGGATGCAACACGCAAACGATTCAATTGCAAATCTGGACCGGATAGCATTTTTCTTCGCATAAATGGATCAGTTCCTTGTTGATACTTGTTATCTGTAGATATAAAACATGACAACTTTGGAGTCTAGAATAATATTGTTATCGTTAATTAACTTACATAATAATAGACCAATTACTCCTGCAGCAATTACTACACATATAATGGAAGTTACGAGCATTATAATAAACCATATAGGGTACGGTTCTGATGCATCTACAACTGAAAGTAAGAAATAAGATAAACAAATAGCACTATTTTGCTAAAAACACATTCATGGTCCGAAATTAATTGTTGTATATGCCTCGTATATTTTATACAGATTCAGATTATATACTATCAACTTTTCTAGAATTTCAAAAAACATTACTAACTTACCAACACAGCTTTTACCATCGACGTCTAATTCCCAATCTTTTGGACAGATACACGTTACCAGCGACCGTCTAGCGTCCAATGCTAAACACCGATAGTCACAACCGCAACCGGGAACGGCCGGAATAATCAAAACTATTCCGGGTCCAGCATGATGCCCGGACAATGCTTCGGAATAATTCGGTAATGATCGGCTCGGGTTGATAAACGAATAACCACCTTCACCATTGGTTTTGTTTTCCAAAATTGACCAAACACTTCCACCTATATTGGATTAAGTCTATTAGATTCAAATTAAAAAAAAACAGATAAATTTCTATCTATAAAATATTACTTGCCTGCATATCCGCCACCTCCACCGCCAGATTTACATCCTCCGCCTCCGCCGCCAAATCCACCTGTTCCTCTACCATCACTTGAATTATAGCATGCCTCTCCGCCAATTCCACCTGCTACTAAAGCTCTTCCTGTGCGACTTTGAAGGATATCAATGATTGTACTATTAAACCAACCACCACCAGCACCCGCCGTTCTAAAAAATTGTTAGACATTATTTGTAAATATGCTGAGCAATAAAATGACATTGAATCGAGAATAGTACCCTGTGCGATTCCTAAATTAAATTTAATAGCAAAAAAAAATTGAAGACTTCATTCAACATATTGTAACGCTAGAAATTGTCGTCGTCTTAAACAATTTTTACTGTACATAGTTTCGAAAATTGATATTCAAGTGTCAATAAAATTAATCCAAAATGGTTCCTTTGCAATGGTTGGTAAGGCAAGCATTCTCACGGTCATACAAAATTAAAGCAAACTTGCTAACTTTTCTTCATAACAGGAAATGTTATTTGAAACATTAAGAACCTGACAGTTAAATAAAAGAGTTAAATATAGGATTTCTATGGGAATTGAAAGAAATGCGTTTTCAGTTTTGCCTACGAATAGAATGAGTTCAATGACGCAGTCATACAGAGAATAGGCAGCAGTTGAAAGTCTTTGATTGGCTGGAGTATTATGGAAGTAGGGCAAAGTAAGTCAGAGGTAGGCCCGCAACAAGATTTAGTGACAGGAAATAGGTATTATATTATTAGGCAGAGCATTTTATTCAGTCAGTGGTAGATTACAAAAAACTAAAAATCCGGAAGCAGACCCTATGTTAGTCGCGGAACCGAAGTAGAAGTAAATAAATTAAATTAAAATATTAAAATTATTACTGTTAGAGTAAATTGCTGAATTAAATAGAAATCCATAAGTTTTGTTGAGAATAAAAGTAGCGTGTAAGGATAGTGAATCAATTGAAAATTATATAATAAGGGACTTGATTAGAATACGGGAACTGTTCGGAGCCGGGAAGCTGCCGTCAGAAAATTTGAACGAATATTTAATTAAATTGTGTTCCATGGGTTATTTTTAATTTGGTGTCGACAGCATGGCCACACCAATCTAAGTGTTTGGTTAAATTATATTTATTTATTCGACCCAATTCTCTAAGCTCATTTTATTACGCGATTTTATTTGATTGATCTGATTTATTTATTTATTTCGGGGCTCATTAATTTAAGTTGTTTATTGAGCATTAACCAGTGAATATTTTATTACTTTATTTTATTACTTTCTACGCTTAATTATTTATTATATTTAATTGAAATGGTTGTTCAATTTTTTTCTGAGGATTTCCAATACACTAATGTTAAACTGATTTAAGTTGTTATTGGTCACGCCTGCCCCATAGAATATAGTGGTTAAGAATTCAAGAACTTAACAAATATTGGTATCGACAGCTAAGTCAGCATCAGCTCCTCAGCAGCCGACAGCATCAGCTCCTCCTAAATGGGCAAATTTGCGGTAAATTGGCGTATCTTGTGATACTCTTGTGAAACAACATTTATAATTATAATTTAACGATAGTATCACCTATATTTCATATTGTAATTTTCCAATCATTTTCAAATAAATAGTTTTTTAACAAATTTTCTTAAACCGAAAATTTAAGTTACGCAATTTGTTAAGATCAGTAAAGTAATGAGATAAAGTTATTTCTAAATGAAATATGATAAACTTACTTATTTAAATCACCATAGGATTGTCCAGTAACTCCTAATCTGGACATATTAATTGCTTGACCATGCTGGACACCAGTGTCTATAAATCTTGTAAGTCCGCCTCCTAGGCCTCCACCTCCAGCTGCTATGGCAAGTGGCGTTGGATGTTTTGTATTGTTTTGCTAAAAGAAATTAATTTTAGTTAGATAT
This sequence comes from Adranes taylori, assembly GCA_009867245.2. Lineage (NCBI taxonomy): Eukaryota > Metazoa > Arthropoda > Insecta > Coleoptera > Staphylinidae > Adranes > Adranes taylori. The sequence continues at coordinate 6,376 of WYDF02035656.1, read as the reverse complement.
GTTCAAAGATAAAAATGCCAGATAATTCAGAAATAACTGTATATAATGTAATAAGTAAAAAATATGATTCCTCATAATTGAAGTTGTTTGAATATGTCTAAAATGTCCTATAATGTTATTTAAACTTCTGAGAACGAGTGTTCTTACGTTGTAAAAAATGATAATTTGATATGACTTGTTATTTAATAATTTGTATCCAAATGAGAATGCATAAATTTGTATGTAAAGTAGAAATGGATATTTTGTTGTAAAGCCCAGGACTGAAGCCGTGGTCTCTGGAAAAGGCTCTGAGCAGCCACAAACCGAGACGAGAGCGAATCTGAGTACTAGTGCAGTAGCTGAGCCTTCCTCAGTTGCTTGTAAAGGCTCAGAAGAGCCTAAAGAAGGCTTCTTTAGGCTTAGAAGAGCCTAAAGAAGGCGGAACAGCCAAGTACTAGCGGGACTGTGGAGCGGCAGTGCTAAAGGCTGCAATATATATCAGGCCTGACATCAGCTGTATCCGTATTAACCAGTTTATTTCTTGAGACTTTGTCGCAGTGAAAATAAATTAACCATCCAAGGAACGGAGGCACGAAGCTTTCGTGGCTTCGGCCTACTTCCTAGGCAACATCAATGAAAGTTCGCCCGAGGAAGTCAAGGCACTGCAAACCTTTTGTCTGCAGAGGAAGAAGAGCCTCATAATAGGATGTGATACCAACGCACACAACTTGGCTTGGGGAAGCACTGACAGAAACAATAGAGGTGAGTTATTATTTGACTATATGTCATCCACTAACTTAGAAATACTGAACAGGGGCAATGCACCCATGTTTGTAATAAAAACAAGGCAAGAGGTTCTAGATATCATTCTAGCAACTCCACTTCTTGCCACAAAAATCAATATCTGGCATGTCCCAAAAGAGATCTTTGCCCCTGACCCCAGACATATTAGATTTGGGTTGGCAACCAATGGGGCCTGATTACAAGTAACACGGGTTCCACAAATGACAAATTGAGAATCCTATGGGAACCATGCCAGAGAAGGAAGAGACGCGCTGATGACTAACCTAGATTCGACATAAGATCAAAACAGGGCTGCAACATACTCTGCACAGACTGTTGATAGAGGCATATGAAAGCAGCTGTCCGGAAAAACACAGAGTGGCTAGGCGACAAGTGCCATGGTGGAATACGGAACTACAAGCAATGCGCAAAGAGACCAGAAGACTATACAATAAGGCTAAGGCATCAAAGCGCTCTCAACAATGGGAACAGTACAAAGAGTCCCTGACTGAGTACAACAAGGCAATTCGAAATCTAAGCTAAGGACGTGGCAAAGCTTCTGTTAAGGTATAAACAAAATACTAAGAGTGGCTAGGCTGCAGAAGTCTTAGCAAAATAACACTCTAATTGCATGGGTCATCTGCAAAAGCCAGATGACAACCTTGCAGTGGATGCAGTGGAAACGTTAGAGTTGTTAATGAACACTCTCTTTCCTGGTTGCCTCAAAGTTGATGACGGCAATCAGGGGGAGATCGAGGCTATTTCTATGGTAGCAGCCATTCCCCTCAGAAAATGTTAACTTGCCAATAAATTATTCGTAAAAGAGAAAATGGTAGGGGCATTGGAGACCTTCAAGTCATCAAATCCCCAAGATGTGATGGAATCTTTCCTGCACTGATACAGAGGTGCAGAAAAGACATATCACCTCACGTATGTGTACTTTATAAATCCAGTTTTATGCTTGGTTACATTCCGACAAGCTGGCGAAAAGTAAATATGGTCCTTATTCCGAAAGGAGAAGGAAGATCGGAGATTTTTCCTAAGGCATATAGACCAATCAGCTTAACTTCGTTCAAGCTAATGGGAATGGAGAAGATGCTGGAACAGTTTCTAAGAAACGAGCAACAACCATAAATGATATATTGGGCCTATACAACAATTGTAAGGCCCATTATAGTATATAGAGTTCTAGTCTGGTGGCCTAAAGTAGACCAAAATAAGGTACAGAGCATACTACAAAAATTGCAAAGGATCGCATGCATAACTGGGGTAATGTCTACCTCTCACAATGCTGCATTGTAGGCACTCACAGGATTGTTTCTTATGCACCTAGTGATGAAGAGGGAGGCTTAACATCGGGCAATGGGTATGGCTAGGACAACAAGAATGGAACCTGGTAATCTTACAGGACATTTAAAAATCCTCCCAGTAGCGGCACCACTCACCGCTTACAGATGGAATGACATGCCACTAAAGTTCAACTTTGAATAACAATTTGTAGTTACCATTCATACCAGAGATGTCTGGGAAAAAGGACCTTCATATGGCAAAGGTGCGTTAAAATGGTATATAGATGTTTTAATTGGATAGTTGTGGAGCAGGGGCGGAGTGTATGACCCTAAGTATAGGACAGTGATTTCACTGGGTACACACATTTCTATCCTACAGACTGAAATAGTAGGTATTGATAACTGTGCTCTAGAAATCATGAAAAAGGACATGAAAGGAACTAACATCAATATACACACTGATAGTCTAACCTGCGAGTCTAAGCTACTATGGAATTACCTGGCGCACCTGAAAGAACTGGGAAAACATAACCATTAAAGGTTATGGTGGGTACCAGGACATTCAGGGTTTGAGGGCAATGAAATAGCGGGTAAACTAGATAGACAAGGGGCAAAGAGTAATCTAAGAGGCCCCGGTCCGTTTTGTGATCTAACTAAATAACGCAGGAAGCGGACATTACGACAATGGGAGTGTGAAGCTAGAATTAAATACTGGAACAATATCCCAGGTCAAGAACATTCAAAGGCCTTTATAGACCTGACATCTGAGGTAAACACCAAAATATTCAATAAAAACAAAGAGAAACTCGCCATATATGCGTGTTGTATGACGGGGCATTGTCCTCTAAACTACGATATGCATAAAATTGGTAAGGTTGAGAACCTCAATTGTCGATTATGTAAAGAGGAGGCAGAGATGGCAAAACACATCTTATGTAAATGTCAGGCAGCATCGAGCTGCAGACAAAGACAGTTCGGGAGGCATGACAGTAAATGCTGCGAACATCAGGGAACAACACCCGAAAACATTCATAAAGTTTATGAAAGAACTCAGACTGTTTTAAACGACAAGAAGGGGCGGGGCATGCTACAAAAGATCTTTTAGGTCGACATGGTTGGGGTCATGATCCTGCCCCTACTTAATAATAATAACATAAGAAGCTCTTAATCTGAAGTCATAGCACAAATGTACATATGTAAGGGCACAACTATGTATACTCGTTTATAGTTTACTTGAATTATTTTTCAATCATCATCATCATCACTCAGCCAACTGCGTCCACTGCTGGACATAGGCCTCCGGTAAACTTTTCCATTCCATCTACGGGGTTTTTAGCCTCTACCACGGGGTTTTTTAGCCTCTACTCTACCACGCTGGGCATTGCGGGTTGGTAGAGGGAAATCGAGGATAGTGGGAAGGAAAAAATTTTGGGTTTGGGTGGATGAATGGGGAGAGGACAATGGTTTCCACCGTATGGTCTTGGAAGATGAACCAAGGCTCGCGTGGGCAGGGGCGCGTCCCTGAAGTTGATCTATCATCTATTGGGAATATAGATGAGTATCTACCCGTTACCCCATTTTTTCAATACATTTTTCTTAATTACTTTCGGCTTTTATTTATTTACCGAAAACTGATTAAGAGTGATCGTAGCTACTGACGGAAATGTTTAAATAAAGTGGAAATATTCGTTTGTCAATCTGTAGTAAAAGTGGATAGAGCGTTGGCTAGCCGCCTGCTCAATAGAGTTTTATTGTGTGGATGTGAGAGATAAAAAATAATAAAGAAAGGTCTCAAAGGTAACTAAAAGTGCATAATAAAAAATGAGTAACGACGGAGAAAATGGGGAGACAGTAGTCAGTTAGAAGGAATATAACATTAAATGGCATTATGAGACAAATTATAAAATCCTTCAAGGTTAAATGCGGAAGGATAAATTGAATCAGTGGGAGAGAAGTTTAAAGCAGTATTTGGCAGTGGAAGCTAGTTACACAGTTAGTCAAATTTTTTCCAAAAGGATGAAACCATTTGCTGATGGTGAGATGATTAAGGAATGCTTAATTGTTATTACAGAAATAACTTATCCTGATACAAAAGCCATTGTGTTCAAAATGAGTTTGTCAAGATTTACAATTGGAAGAAGAATTTAAAACGTAATTGCAACTTGAGGTGAACGCATTCACAAATTTGTCACCATCACCGCTATTTTGGGGATTGACAATGACTATGAAGGCGTATGAGATGAGTGAGACACCTAATTGCAGAAAAGGCGGCAGACCAATCCCCGCACCTGCTGCTTTGCAAGATGGTTGAACGCCAGGCTAACGACCTGACTGCGGAAAAATAAGCTGTTACGGAAATGCCTACATATAGAGGAAACTGGATGGAATCAAATTTTCAGGACCCCCTTCAAAAAAATCCTAACTACGCCACTGGTCAAATTGATAGTTTTATTAGTTTTATCGATCATTGCAGTATAGTTTCATTACTCATAATTTTACATAATTTCATATCAATTATTATACTTATTTTGTGTGCTTAAATAAATATTGAATCGTATTATCTTTTAGTTTGTTCTATGATTTAACAAATTCAAGTTTGTTTTATTAATATGACATTTCTTCGAAGTAATGAAACATGTCTATTTAACAGAATATCATTTAAAAATGTTAATTTTTCTGTAGATAGTGTTATCTGTTAAACAATTTCAATAGCGCGAATATTATGCATAAATAGATATAAGGAGAAACACATGCGTTTAAATGTTATAATTTGTGAAACAATGGTTTTGTCAACAATAAAAATTTTTCAAACCAAATTTGAACATAATAAAATTCAAAAGAGTCTATCAAAATTAAATCATCTGCATTACGAATCGAATTTAATAAATGATTCACAGCTTTCTAGTGATGTATTAATAGAAGCAGTGAAATTTAATGATATTGTGATATTGCTGTGTTTTAGTGATGTTAATAGTTTATTTCAAAAGTTAGCAAGAATATTTCATGAATCTACAAAATTTAATCCACAATTACATAGAGCTTTAAAAGAGCTAAACTTATCAGTAGAAAAAGATGCACACATTCCTCAAGGTTCAGAAATTTTAATCAACGAAGAAAATCTTGTGATCTTGTACCATAGAATATTTATTTTATATGGTAGTGTGAAAGACCAAATCAAATCGTTTGAGGATATTATATTACCAAAATTAAAAATTATTAATTTAAAAAATATTTATGAAAAACATTTTTATTTCAACCAAAAAGTTAATATTAAAAATTTGCTTGAGAAATGTATTGAACCGAATAATCTAGAGTTATTTAGTGAAGAAAATGAAGATAATAAGCTATTTATAAAGATAAAATGCGATAAAATAAAAATCATAAATGATATTTATAAAAAGTTGAATCAAACTTTTAATGTTGAACTATACAAATCTATTTGTATAATTGCGTTTGAAACAGACATTTATAAATCAGAGAAATATAATTTAAAAACTGCTTTATCTAATATTCATCAATGCTATGAACAATTTGGACCCAGTTCCGTTTTTATCGCATTTAATGGTGGAAAAGATTGCATGGCACTTTTGCATTTAACACTCGTCTATCTACGACGTGCCTACCCGGACTTTTCGGATACTAAATTAATGTGTTTGAATGTGCAAAGCGAATATCCATTTCCAGAAATGATTGAATATCTCAAAGATATCGAATTGTATTATAATGTAACCATAATAACGATGGAATCTGATATTAAAACAGCTTTAAGTAATTTACTAGAAAAATATCCCGAATTAAAAGCTTGTTTAATGGGTACAAGACGAACGGATCCATATTCGGATAATTTGAAATGTTTTCAAATGACTGACGCGAATTGGCCGCAACTTATGCGCGTATCGCCATTCTTGGATTGGACTTATCAGGATATTTGGGACTATTTACTTGAATTTAGAGTACCATACTGTTGTTTATATGATATGGGATATACATCTTTAGGCAATTTAAAAAATACAAGAAGAAATAGTTTATTATTAATTGATAACAATCAATATTTTCCAGCGTATAAATTATTAGATGGTTCGCAAGAAAGACGAGGTCGAAGTTAATTATAAAAAAATATTATTGTAAAAATATTAATATATATGCTTAATTTATTTATTTCTATTTAATATAATATTACAGATATTATTTTAATGTATAAAATTATTGTAGACAGGTGACCAAAAATTGTACTATAAATGAAACTATATTTTCATTACGAACGTTTTCAATATATAAATATCATCATCAGGTAAAAGCATTACAAAAAACATCATTAAAAAAGC
>WYDF02035645.1:0-12641 GCA_009867245.2 Adranes taylori | reverse complement strand
AGTTTAGTAGGTAAAAATCCCACAGTTGTTGGATGCACCGGGCATCCTTCCTCTTTTGAAGATTCTCCACTTCCTACATAAAAAAAGAGAAGCTGTACTTCTCTGTTCAGTTGACAACCACCTTTCGTACAACCTATAGTTAATAGAGTTTATTATATTAGAATATATCAAGCAGCCATTTTAGAAATTTTGGCGTTGATTTAAATTAGTTAATTAATGTTTTTAGTATGAAATCAAAGTAGAAAGCATTACATGAATCTTGCTAATGTTTTTAATAAGTTTTTTGAATTAAATAAGAAATGAAAATTAGTAATAATACGTGTCCTAGCAAAACACATAAAGATTGTAATTAAAAATAAATTTATTTGAACCAAAACCAAATCTATAATTGTGTAAAATGATTTAAAATTAAATAATGAAATGTTTTTAAAACAAGGTCCACTAGCGTGAGACATTAATTCACTATAACATTAAGCTGTACAAACAGGTATTTTTTCTTCTACGCTTGCTACAAGTATTCAAGCGGTCTATTATTTTCCTTTTTAATATAATGATTACTGACCTGACTTGATCCGCGCTCGTTTACATGCCTGATAATATGGAGTAAAGTAAATTATAATTCAACAGGATAGTTAGGATGATCCCATTCCATTCCATGTAAAGAAATAAAAGAATGTCGAATGAAATATAAATTTGATTTCTTATATTTTTGCTTTTTGATCTTAAGGACGGTCGTAAACGAAACGTTTATGACTCGTCAATATTCGATTATTTCGGATTTTGGTGCAGATTAGATTTAATCCTAGAAATGTTGGATCATTATTGGCGATGATGCGGATATCGGTCATTTTGTTCTACGTTGTTGCGCGATACGACTGAATGGAGTCTATCTGGTAGTTGGAGAAGGTGATGTTGGCTTTGATGATTTTGGGCCGCTGGTAATGTAGTCCTGGCTTCTCCATTAACTTCTTTAACGCCACTTTGAACAAAGCGCTCTTAAGGACATGAAAAACGCTCGCTGACCAGAAAATAATCTATATTGCTTTATTCATTTGTGTACTTTGTTTGAGGCTACTTAACCGATAAGAAAATGAAGCTTGTAAGTTATTAAAATTCTATTTCTTAAATTGTTGTTTACTTCTTTGTGACCTAAACTTTATATCTCAATTACTGTAACACTGATTGATTTGTTAGAATTTAATAGAAAAACTTTTAATGGAACGATTTATAATTTAGTAATTTATTTATTTTGTTATTTAGAATATAATTAATAATTTTGCAACATGTTGCATCTAAATACGAAAATGTTGTATTTCATCTACTAAACTACTACGCTTTTAATAATTCTAACTGCATGAGACGATTGTCCCTGTTTTTGTAATGTAGAATAAAACAGTAAAAGTAAAACATAGGGGTTCTAATAAAACGCTAAACATTCATTTCGATTAAAAGTGCTTGGAAATACACATTTTAATGTACTGAGCAAAGTAGTTACTAAAAATATTATTGTAATATTCGGTTTTTATAGTCAAGAACGTTAATGGAAAAATTTTAGTATCACCGCCAGTTTGCATTTTTTTATAAATCAAATTAGTAGTAATTTTATTTGCTATGCTTTAATGGCTTATTTTTATCATTCGTTTCGGAATATATATTGTACAGGTAAGTTTATTTATTACCTGTATCCATTCAAAAATTCAAAATTACTCCAAAGAATAAATGTTTACCCAAGACTTTACACAAAACTATGGCTAATGTAGTGTACTTTTAATACAATAACTTAAATCAGTTTGATTACAGTGTACTATGAGTACGATCTACTCAAATCAGATTGCATATAATTTACTTTCTGTATGATACACTTCAATCACTTTGAATAATGAGCACTTTCAGAACAATGTACACTAATTCAAATGTGCTTCAGTTTGCGTACTACACACTCAAATCAGTTCGAGTACATTGTACTGAAAGTACGATGTACTCAAATTAGTTTTATTACAACATATTTTGAGTACGTATACTCAAATCAGTTTGAGTATAGTGCACTTTGAATATGATGTAGTTAAATCAATTTGGTTATAATGTACATATAATACGATATACCCTAACTGGTTTTGTACAATGTACATTAAGTACAATTAATTAAAGCAGCTGCAATGAAATATACTTTAAGTACGATATACTTGAATCAGTTTAAATACTGTTTACTTTGAGTACGATTTATTAAAATTAGTGTGATTACAATCTGCTGTAACTACGATAAACTTCGATCTGTTACAATTTAGAGTAGATTACTTAAATTGGCTGGAATACAATATGCTTTGAGTACGACCTACTGCCATCTCTTTGAATCGAGTGTTCTTTTAATATGGCATACTATTAAATTGCACAAATCCTACATATTTTATGATATTTTATGATCCTCTCTTATTCAATACCCATTCCCTTTTTCCTAGCTCCCAGACCTAAATATAGCAACCATCCGTTTTTCCTTCGTACTACCATCCATCTTTAAATACTCTGGTATATTCTATCGTGAACGATTATATACTTATACCTACCATTGTATTCCCTTAATCTTAGATTCTTCATCCGTTCTATTGCTTCATTTATATTATAATTTTTGTCTAGCACGTGACGATAGCATGCATCTATAGACCATCCAACCCTTTCATAGATTATTCGCTTCTTCCTGTTCCACACACTCATTTTACCCCTTCATTCATGACCTTCATTTAAGAACAGCCATTTAACCACACTAGAATTATCCTCCATCATCACTTTCCTCTGTAACTCACCATCTTCTTGAACCCACCCACATCACATTTATACTTATTTACTTCTTGCAGCACAATTTCATCCCTTGTAGATTTCTTTGTCCCAATTATCCTTTCCATATATCCTATTTGCATCTGCTCTATATCTTTTCTCTCACTCACTGTCCATTCTTCAGCACCATATATCAAAATATTCTTTATACACACCTCTATAATCCCTAATCTCATATTCACTGACTTATCAAATCTCTCGTACCATATCCATCTCATGCGCTCTATCGCAGATTTGGCTTGTACTGTTCATTCTCGCATGTGCCAAGGCCGTTGTAATTCAGCATGTATCTCAAATATTTGCACGCTTTTACACGCTCTGTTCTCTCTCGATGCATCCAAAGCACATCTTTTTTCTATTCCACGTTACTTAGATACTGATAATTTTGTTTTCTCTATATTCATTTCAAGCCTTCTCTATCTAATATATTTGTCTTTCTGGTTGTATCTCTCACTCATCTCGTCTGTATTATTTGCCTGTATTATTTGCTATTTGCCATATACCTCCAGAGTGCCCCGTTCGTTCTCATTATTTCTTCTAAGTTCGACAGGCATACATTCAAATGGCTGGCACTTAGAGGATACCCTTGCCGTACCCCAATTCTTGACTTAAACCATCCACCCATTTTTCTCTCTATCCTTGCTCTTACTGGTCCACTATACATATTTTTAATCGTCCTTCTTAATCTCTTTGAAATTATATCGAAAATAAAGTGCCGAGTTGGCCTGTACCCCTTTTGGGCCGTGTACGACGCCACTTTTGGACTTACCTAGCATGTTGTAGGCTAGCAGGTTGTTTTCTTGTAAGTGTCTAAGCTAAGCGGATATTTAGATTGAAGTTTTTTCAATATGTCACTGATAGGAGTGGCTACGCAGTGTTGATAGATGCCGTGGCTTCAGTGTTCACATAGATTGACGCTTGGTAACTTATAATGGGGTTATTAAATTTTCTTGAGAATCGCAAGCTCACAAGTTATTAGCCTATGAATTTTCTTACTTGTGGTGGAAGAGTTCAGAATTGCTCTGTATTCAATAACTGGGCTTATATAGGTTTCATAGGTATGATGGAGTGAGTGATTTTAATTAACTCGTTTCCTAACTCTGGCTAAAGTGGAGTGTAGATCATTTTTCGACTTGAAGGTTCTGCTGAAAGTTATGCCTTGGTACGTAATCTCATCCGTTAATGGGATAGGTTCCTCCCATAGGCGGAGTTGGATTTCAGAAAGGCTCTGATGTTTATTTTTAATGCAGTTTGGGTGCTAGGTTAGAATAGTTTAAGTTTTGGCGGAATTTGGTGTTACTCGCCATTTCTTTATCCAGTTAGAAAACGTGTTGATGCAATTTTGGAAGCTATGGCTAAGAGATTTTGTGCAGGCCCGCAGGCCCAGAAGCTGTGTCATAGGCGTATAGGGCACTGTGACACTCCTGAAATTGAGGTCGAGGCAATATGTAATGTAGAGTACTGGGGTGAGCATAGAGCTTTTTGAGACGCCGGCTAAAGGATGAATTTCCCTAGATAACTCGTCTCCTATTTTAATACAATTATAGGAGAGGTAGCATGCGATGAGCTGAAAAGTGGTGCGGTGGAGTAAGTTACATTTATTTTTGAGTAAGATATACGTAAGTCAGTTTGTGTCAGTCAGTCAGTAAATTTAATACGATGTATCGAATACGATGTCCTTAAATCAGTTGAATGAGTATTAGAAAAATTGAATATGGTGATGTTTTATAGGTTCCCTGTGTATATTTTGTTCGATTGAAGTGGACTGTGTGATTAGATTTTGTTGCGATAAATTACTTTAAAACATAAATAAATCAGGTACTTTGCTTTTTAATAAATTGCGAATATTTTGTTGTTCTACACTCATCTTTTATATATAAACCATGTAAACCAAATAAAATAACCTAATATGTAAACCAAATGTATCTAGCATTGGTGTTTTGTTAGATATCAAGGACTAAGGAGTTAGAGAATAAATAAACTAAGAAGTTAGACGACATCGTTTTTCATTCGTTATCAAATATATCAAATAATTATGTTACGCAATTAAAATAATAATGTAAAGATAATAACAGTTTTTCGTGTATTTCAAAGTAATAAAAAAATATAGGAAACTCAAAAAATGTCAGGTGTATGCTCACTTATTTTACGCCTTGTAAATACGTATGCCACACCAGTTATCTATGTATATGGGCGTGTTCAGCTGATCGACGCTCTAATTCTTCAACGGCGTAAATCGTTAGACGAGTTCCTTATGTATGTTTGCAAGTCACCTGACCGTAAGCTTGCGAGGAGAAACTAGAGTTGCGTGTTCAGGAGATTAAGAAGCTAGAGTTCCTTGCTGTGTTGAGCACACAAAATCTGTTTAGCGCGCGAAAAATGATGCGAGTGGTATTACCACATTTCATTTCGCAATATATATATATTCAAATAACCGACGCATATTCACATCAACCACGGATCGTACATCACTCGTATATAAGAAAATATGGATTGTATAACGCCTACACAACTGCAACACACAATACATCCAGTTATTAGTGGAAACTATTTCATAAGGCTCTTGAATAACAGATGCCGCTTACAAACCAACTTGGCTAAACACTTATCTGCATATCGGATATATAATGAACATAAAATATCCAGAATGAAGAGAAAAGTCCTCCCATAGACTCATGGAGTAAGGACTTTTCAAAAGACAAAGCTCAATCGTTCTCTCCGAACAACGAACCATGTGCAAGCAGGTAATGCCTGCCAGCGCCATCAAGTCAGCTCCAGACATCGATGCTGCTCCAGGCATGTATGCAACTCCAGTCATAGACGCAGCTCCAGCTCCATCAACACTATTCTAACGCCATCTACACTGCTCCAGCCACAGACGCAGCCCCAGCAATCAGCACAGCTCCAGCGATAGATATTATACGCCTTTGGCCATCAGACAAATAGAATTATATAAAGAATAAAACTTAGATATATAACCTGAAAATAATATCTTCTAAATAAACTGTATATATTACAATTCACATGCAAATACCTATCATTTTGTCGAGAACTTGTTGGGCATCACCATCTTCGAGTAACAGCCGGTATCAATTTTGGCACCCAACGTGACGGATAGAAGAATTTTCCTGAAAGAAAATACGAACACACTTCTAAGATGGTCAACTCCAGAAACCAAACCTATACTTGAGAAGAGGACAAAGACATTTCCAGTGGAGCCCAGCACTTCAGCAATCAGCAAAGTCAAACATCCGATCGAATAAATTCGGCCAAGATCGCCTACCAGAGAATAAATCAACAATATCAATGGAGTCTCCCACCACTCCCTACATAACAAAATGCAACAAGCACACAACAATATTTCACTTCTACAACTCCAGCAGCCAATACAAACCAATATTACTAATGGGGTTCTCCGTCACCACAGCAGAGTACTTCATTCACGTACACATATTCAGCAAACCAGTCGGAAGGCATTGGACAATTCCACACTCCGGATTGCCATAAAACATCATATGCTGCAACTTTCCTCAAAGGGAAGAGAAAAGAATGGCACACTACAAATCACTCAACCTTTCGTGGAATATGCTCAAAGACGCGCTACAAAACTATTTCGAAGGCGAAAAAGAAATTGTCGTAGCCTACCGCTAGTCAATGAATGGCAAGCCTAATCCACGGACGCCATGTATTTCATAACGAAAAAAGATTAGCTCTACGATCGGACTTCAACAATCCGAAAGCTCATAGTAGCATTAAAGTAAATGTCATAGTAGCTCTCTGCACATATGCTAGACAAAAAGCCGTCGGAACCAACTGTCGTAACATCATAACTGTGGTACTGTAAAAAGCAGCCACACTATCTAGTCCTGCACTAACATACCGTCAAATGGATTATACAGAAAAGGCATCAATACAGCAGCTGCCTACAAAACACAAAATCAGTAGCAGCTTCCAAAATGCCGGTACTGCCCAGCAAAACACTGGCACCAAGACTGCCTGTAAGGCAGTTACATTACAGGCAGTAACCAACTACGCGAAAACCCACAGAGGATGACGGGAAACGACAATGGGAACACCGCACGGGCAGACGGGAGGTCCCACTAAAAGAAGCTACGAATCACAAAACATCCGCTACAATATACCGAAGCCACAGCAACAAGAGGAATCATCAGCATGTATTATACCGCCAGCACCAAAATACCACAAATTTGCATTAACATCAGTGACGAGCAGGTATTAACATTATTGGACACAGAAGCAAATAGAAACTTCATTCCTGCACTCTGGACGCAATATTCTTCCATTCAACAAGATAGCATAATCATCAAATTGGCATCTGAAGAACATTCACTGCAGAGCGGAGGGAAAATCGACATACAATTCCAACTTAACGACACAATTCAAAACACATAATGCACCATAATTCCAAACCTCCAGAACAGGATCATTCTCGATGTTTCATGGTGCAGCAACCAAGCCGTTACATTTGACTTCCGAAGAAGATGCATTCACTTCGGACAGGACTCACACAAGACTACATACTGGTTAGCCCCACCAGTCTCAAACACTCGAACCAACCAAACTAAGAAGGAGGGATAGTCAAGAAGAAGGATGGATCACCACGTTCTTGCGCCGACTACTGTTAGTTAAACTCAATCACTATCAGTGATCCAGCAGCCCTCCCAACCATAATGGGCACACTGAGAGACATCGGCGAAGTCAAGGTGTTTTCATCACTAAACCTGCGTAGCGGATACTGTAAAATTCCGATGCATCCTGATTCCAAGCAATTCACAGCCTTCACAACGCAGGATGGGACATAATACCAGTTCCGCTTCATGCCGTTTGGACTACCAAACGTACACAAGTCCTCTCAGGCTACCTATACCACTTTTGCTTAGTGCACGTTGATCACATCATAGTATATGGTAGTACAATAGAAGAAGATATGTACAATCTATGGCTTATCTTCGAACACCTTCAAGAATATAATCTGAGGGTTGCATTAGAAAAATGCGAATTTGGATGCACAAAGCTACCTAAATAAAGCTACTAGGCCACTAAGGCACAAAGCTACTAGGCCACATAATTAAAGATGAATTTATCACTCCACAGCCAAAGATCTGGAGCAGATTCACGACTTTCGCACTCCAACGAAAAGATAGCTTCGAGCGTATATAGGACTACATTCCAAAATTTGCAGCCATCTTAACACCGCTCACCAAATTTCCATTTACCAAACAGGCATTTAGGTGGAGCCCAACTGCCGAGAACGTACAGAAAACCCTGAACGATATTCTAAAGAAACCGCAACAACTGAGCCAACCAATCAAAACTTACCCAATGATTCTAAAGCCAGACGTCAGCGGGATATTGATAGCAGCCGTGCTTTATCAGAACGAGAAAGTCAAACGTCGATATCAAGTTAATGACCAGGATTGCTTAGCATTCGTCTCAGCCATCAAACGATATTGACAAATTCTAGAAGACATGACATTTACCGCTCGCACCAAAGGCCGCGCACTCACCTGGCTGGATCGATTTAAAGACACTAACGCAAAGTTACAAGATAGGCAATCATGCTACAGGAATATGATTTTCAGATAGAACACTGTGCAGTATCAAAGAATGAACTACCAGATTGTTTGTCACCGCACGCAGATGACCAAGAAACCGGACAGTATGAGGATGTATCTCATCCTCATACTGTCGCCAACGATGCCGCCAACGATCAATCATAAGAACTCGACCTCACAACAAACCGATGAAACTTTGTGTATATTAACCGACGAAGTTGTGCAACCCAAACACAGCGAGGTGCAACAAACCCTCCAAATTAGACAATACGTACAGCGTCCACAACACTCCTAAGTCGAAGCAACTATATAAAGTAATCAATGATCATCTATGGAGAACGGCCGCCACCCACAACATTCCCGCTCGCATGTATGTACCCATTGGAGTGCAAAAACGTATGCTCCACGACCTATACGATCAAGTAAGTCACCCAAGGAGAAACGAAATAAAGATTCTACTGAAAAAAAAAGCAAAAGCATATAAGGGAATATGTAAAGGGCTCTCATCTGCAGTGCCATAAAATTAGGTGGAAGAAAACAGCAGATACCGCTAAAACTAAGGGTACCCACCAAACCTTGGCAAACCATATCACTAGACCTAATGGGGTCATGCCCTAAAGCAAACCAATAAAAAATGTACATAATCGTCATGACGGATATTTTTCCAAATGGGTCGAAGCTGTGACAATCGGAAAGGTCACATCACACACATCAGCAAACGAAATCGAGAATAAAGTATTCAGAAGATTCAGCTATCCTCAGACAATCATCACAGACAACGGATCACAGTTCACCAGCCCACGCTGGAAATCCTAATGTCAGGCATGGGGAACAAAGCCATATTATACTCCAATCTACCACCCACAGAGTAATCCTGTAGAAAGAAAAAATCAAGACATCAAACGTACGCTTAGAGTACATCTTCATGGACGCCCACATACCGAATGGTCCAAGCATTTACTTGAAATCCTATTTGATCTAAGAACGTGTTGACCATCGCCACATTCGAACACCAGCCGGTAACAGAGGATACGAGAGCAGCACACGAATGTGAGCTAGCGAATAGGCTATATTTGATGTTTTATTTTCGCGATGTGTACTTATCTTTACATTTCCGATATGATTAGAATTGGTTAGAATTTATTGTAGTACTGAAAATTGTATATTGATATAGATTCACGTTTAAATGAGATGAACAAGTATCATAGGAAGCTGATTCTGAACAATTTTAAGACATACCGCATTATTGTCAGTCACCCCTAATTACACTATTTTACTGATGGCAAAGAATAAAATACCATTAGGTGGTATCCTAAAATCTCCATTAATATAAAACAGTTTTAAACTTCAAGTTGAAAGTGGTGGAATATGCCAAGGAGCATAGACACCATGCCGCTGAGACACATAATTCTTCCTGCATTTAGATCTACAATAATACAGTGGAGGAATCAGGAAAAAAAGCTTCTGAAAATATTTAGAATGAAGAAGGCTTTATGAAGAAGACTGTCTTTATCGAACAATGAAATATTTTAAATTGGCGTCAGATATTTCTTAGGAAAGTTATTCTCACGCCTGTTAATTGGATTATTAAAATTCAGGTTAGTTTTAGAGAGATTTTTTCATTCACTGTTGGCTGCCGGAAAAAAACATGGCTAAAACGGGACCCTTGGTTCATATAAGCACGGGTATTCTCCCTGCTAATGCAGTTCTGTAGTAGTTTCCAAAAACCAAGCCGCTAAAATCCTTCCCAATCAAAGTCATAAGTAAAATATTATTTTCATTTAAAAACAAAATAAATTCATTTATTTTGTTACTCAAAGATATTAAAGAAAGGTCTCAAAGTTAAAGTGCTTATTTACAATAAGAATACAGTCAGAGATAATTTGGAGGTAGTAATCAGTCAGAAGCGATCGTCGAGTTCAAATACATTAAAATCCGGTACAGCAGAAGAGGTGTTGGTCTACCATCTACGTCCCTGTTTAATATACCCTCTCTGCAAGTCGCGGTTGGATCTGCGGGTAGGATGTAGTAAGACAGCAAACCCCACAATATTATTAAAAGTCGTGTTTCACTCTTCTAAGGACAAAACACATTCTGAACGTTTCTTATGTAACAATGTTAAACATGAAAAAACTTCCGCTGTTCATTAAATTGGTTGGTGCACAAACATACGAACTCTTGAAGATTTATTGTCTCCAGAGTTAAAAAGTACTAAGTCTTGAGTAGCTTAAGACCCCATTAATGGATCATTTCAGTGCTAAGAGTATAACAATTGCGGAAACATTGAAATTTTACCAGTACAGGCAACAATCAGGTCAGTCTATAAACAGTTTCCTAGTACAATTAAAAGAACTACCAAAATTTTGCGATTTCGGTACATTCTTAGAAGATACCTTAAGAGATAAATTTGTTTGTGGTCTAGCGTCAAAAATAGAAAAAAAGACTCCTATCCGAATCAAATTTGTCACTCACAGATGCTATTAATAAAGCAGTGGGTTTGGAATTAGCAGAAGCACAAAGGAATTTAATAGAACTAGGATCTATTAATAAATTTAAATAGTATAATAAAGGTTCCGGCAACAATAATCAAGAAAACAATTTACATCATCTGGAGGGTATAAGTCAAACAAAAGCACAAGTTTGTCCAGTTTGTCAAGGAAAGGTGCATGTTATAGATATAGTTGTCATCATAATCCCGACAAAGTTGTCCTGCTGTAAATTGGTAATGCTACGTCTGTCATGAAAAAGGACCACGGAGTCATGAAAAAGTTACCACAAAAGCCGAAGGTGTCTAGTTTATGAGATGCTGTGGTTCACCCTATCAAACGCCTTATAGAAGTTGGAGTAGATAGCATCAAACTGGCAGCCGCCCTCCAAATCATCCGTCAGATATAATTTAAACGCCATCAAATTAGCCACCGTAGATCTCCTGTGGTAGAACCCGTAAAGGTCCGGGTTTAAATATGGCCTACATTTATTGTTGACATAGTCACTGATTAGCTTATCTAGTAATTTAGGTATGACTGATTGATTACTAATGCTACAATAGTTTCTCATATCCGCTGTGTTGCCGTTTTTATAAATTGAGATTATATAGTTGTCTTTCCATGACATCGGAAATATACCACGATTCAAGGAGAAGTTAAATAAATAGCAAATTGCTTTACACAGTGTAAATACACAACGCTTCAATAGAATAAATGGAATACTATCAGGTGCGCTATTCGATGATTCTTTTAAAGTGTTAATGTTTGTTATAAGATCCGATTCCCTAAAGTTTGGACAACGAATATCATGTGAAAATTTGCCTGGGGGAGGTGACAATGAATGGGGGAGGTGGGTACGAGGTGAGCGAAGAATAGGCAGAAGCAAAAAACTCTGAGAACAATTCAACCATGTGGGATCCGTCGTCGGCAGTTTTATCGTCTTGATATAAATTATTAGGATATCCGGTTACTTTTCGTTTGTCATTAACAAATTTACAAATATACTTGGGATTCCTATGTTCGTTATAATTAAATTTAGAAAGATAACTACTATAACATTGATTTAACAACGATTTACATTGTGCTCGCAGATTAGAGAAATTATTATAATCAGATGGTTCATGGCTGAATGTGTATTTTTTATTTTTTATGTGCCACCTTTTTAGCAATACTTAATTTGATATCCTCACACAAACATCTATAAGCATCAGCCTCATTGTCACCGAGTCACCAAATTTCCATTCCCACACCATCCTCATTCGTTTTGTCGCTCGCCTTGCTTTCTTTACTATCATTCTAATATGTTCCGTACATGATCCATTCTGCCTCAGGAATTAACCTAGGTATTTATATCTCGTAACTACTTCTACACTTTCGTTTTATCAACATTCAATTCCAATCCCCTTTTCTCCATAAACCTTTTCATTCTCCCACTCATCTCTTTCATTTCTTCCCGTTCACTCGCCATACATACTATATCATCCGCATACGTCAACGACCGTACCTTACACCTCCCTATCTGTATCCTATCTGTTGAGGAGCCACGCGAAGATTGGACACCCTTGTCTCTCTCCTATACTCACCTCATACCAATCAGACATCTCCCCATTTACCCTCGCCCTGACTTTCGTTCCCTCATACATATCCCTTATCATTCTTACTAGTCAATTCGAATATATATATAGCATAAAAAGTGAAGTGACGAGCTTTTTAGAAATAATTCTATAAAGTTAGAGACTTGTATATTTAT
>WYDF02035634.1:0-12642 GCA_009867245.2 Adranes taylori | reverse complement strand
TTAAGAACAACTATTATAATTAATTTCTTAATGAAGGTTGTGACATTGCAACGATATCTATTCTCCCAATATGTTTTCATACGTATTAAGACTGAGCTAATGCATAACTACTGCGCGCGAAAAGGGCAATGTTGTTAATAGCAACAATGATAAATACTGACTCCCCCTCGTAGTTACAAATATAGATCGTAATCTTGGTAGGAGATTAGCTATCCAAAGAAAGTAATGAAATCCACACAGCTCTCACAAAAAGAGCTAGTCCGTAATAAGAAATTTTAAAGTTTAAGGTGAGTCCTTGCAGGTCAGGACAACAAAATCATGAATTAAATTAAATCGTAATTTGTTCAAATTCAATCATGAACAAGTATCAGAAGGTAGATCTAGGGCCTAGTAGTTGCAGTATCTGATAACAATAAAATAATTCTTTTAAACCTGAAAACTTTGAATGAAACAAATTATTTTGAATTGAGAGCACTTATATGTATTGAGACAAATTAAAATATTTTGAAAAGAATTAATAAGATAACTTTGTGTAATTGTAAAATAAGGTTCTGATGGTGGGTCCGACAATAACTGTAAGTAAAGTAATTTATAAATAATTGCAGAATTGATTTTATGAATCATGTACACCATTTTATTTAGTAATTGAACACAAATATTATTTTATTCTATTATTGTTATGATGCGTTATTTATTCACCCAAATCAATATTAATAGATCATTTAAGTTTATGCATCTCTTTTTTTTTAATCAGTCTTGACTTATAGAAGAAAATTAGTGATTGTTAAGGGCTAACTATTTAGATAAATTTATGATTCAATCTGAAATGTAAGCACAATGTTAGCAATTGCAAAGTGTTGTGTTTAATTCTAAACAGTAGTGCCGGCAAACTGAGGATTATTACTTCATTTCATAAGTAAGTAAATTAAAGTGAGTAGTATTCTGTAGTTAGTGTACGAGAAGGTCTCGTAGCGTAGGAGAGAATCGCTACGTATCCCATTAAAATGATTTTCTCCTACCAGTAACGTTATTCATAAAATCATCACCTAAAAAGTAACCCTGAGAATTTATTTCTTTCACTAGATACAATTTTTTCCATTTTATATTTTGAGAGATGCTGTTCTTATTCAAAGGTATAATTCTTTGAATTTTCATTTCTAGACAATAAATTTCTTTCTTTTAGGAATCTATTCATCCGCCTTTGTAAATTCAAATTATAAGAATCTAAAATTATATGGTACTTAAAAATTAATAAATCATCACCAAAAATAATAATACAAAACTGATTCTTGTTTATATGAAACCGAAAACGTTTTATTAATATTTTAAAAGTCAATTCTACGTTCGAGTCAATACTTTAAAATGAGTTATAATAACACAAGATAATAAACTACCGGAGAATATCAATAAAAATAATTTTATCTTAACATATCGCAAAGAAATAAGCTCTGTTGTATTGAAAAAAAAACATTCAAAAAAAAAATTAATACATGTTTTGGCAGTAACATTAATTCAAATCAATTAATAATAAATACCTGTTTCCGCCTATAGTTTTATATGTTGGCAATCGTGTTTGTAGCAAATTTTAAGTTGGCAATAAATAAATCGTATTGGTCGGATTAACGAAAATAAAAAACATCTCAGAGACGTATATGCATGCATACGGTATGAAGACAGTCCGCTTTATAATCGCTATCTGATAAGAAATTTTTAACTGATCGTATATTTGCCTCTAACTTGGTTGAGGACATTAAGCTGATCAAATATTGGGAAATAAACAAAAATATAAAACACAAACGGCATAATTTAACAAATTCCTAATTAAATCTATTGATAGCTTAATA
Source organism: Adranes taylori (assembly GCA_009867245.2). Classification (NCBI taxonomy): domain Eukaryota; kingdom Metazoa; phylum Arthropoda; class Insecta; order Coleoptera; family Staphylinidae; genus Adranes; species Adranes taylori. The sequence continues at coordinate 10,798 of WYDF02035634.1, read as the reverse complement.
TAAATTCCTATATGTAATGTAATGCCAGAAAAGGTACCAAATGTATTCACTGCTTAGATTCTAATGTCAAGATCTTTAAACATCTTAAAGATGTAACCTAAGGAACACGGGGAAATAAATATAATTTACAGCTCGCTTCTTTTAGACGTCTACCTGGTGGAAGGAAACTATTCGCATGGAAGAAGTGGTGGTCAAGAGAAAACCGAAGTAGTTTGTCGCGTAAAACTATTTTTGTGTCCAAGTATTAGAAAGAGATCATAAATTTGGAGTATCGGTGTAATATAATGTATCAAACAGGTGTATCAAAAAAAAAACAACGAAGGTTATATACAGAAGAACTAACAAATAGTTAAAAAAGCAGGTGAAAATATGCTACAATGTGCCCATAAACAAGACAAGTAAAAGAGGTAATACAAGAAGCACCAAAGGACAGAAAACCACCGCCGTTGGTAGCCCATTCTACGGACAATTTTTTTTATGATTTAAAAAAAGGAATCAAGTTAAACAAAATAGAGACTACATGCGTTTTTATGAGGAGAATCTAAACAAAGTACCATACGCCAATCTCAGATGAATTCAGGAAACTCCGAAAGCTCCTGGAAAAAATGAAGGTTCCATACCACAGGTACCAGTTACCGGAGGAAAAGGAACAAAGGATAGTTGTAAGAGGTTAATGCAAAGATAAATGTTGAACCAAAAAGAAGACCCACAAGAGCTAGACAGTGTTATCGCTGCCAAAAATATAGTCATGTGCAGTACAGGTGAACTGCACTACAAGTGTGCTTTATGTATACGCGTGATCAGCTTTCTTATTCAAAACAGAAGACAAGTGGCAGAAAACAGATTCAGATGCCCATTCAAAACAGAAGAACGTCCGCCAAAGTGCGTGAACTGTGGAGGAGAACATCCTGCAAATGCTATGAAATGTCCTGTTCATCCTGAGAACCTTAAGAGACCTCGTATGGAGGCTAAAAATCAAATGGTTATTGCAGCAAAAATACAGGATGGAGTCTAGAGTCTAGATCTAAGGAAGAAACTAGATCTATTCTAGCACAAATATTGCCATAGGTATTGAGAGATATTTCCAGAAAATTAATTATGGTCAATAAGAATAATTTTATACGTTTTTCTACATGGAATGCAAACGGTGTCAAACAAAGAGATAGCTTGGAAATAGATTTTCGTCTAAAAGATATTGATATAAGCATAATCCTAGTAACAGAAACGCACCTCAAGAAAGGAATCTTTCATGATACAGAATTATAAGAAAAGATTGGGTAGGACAACCTGGAGGGGGTGTGACTATAATCGCACGGAATAATGTGTGCAGGTCGCCGGAAGTATTGGACTTAGTAAACAGTGAAGCAGTAGATTTAAAAGCTAGAGTAGACAATAAGGAGATTGTGTTTGTTTTAATCTGCACACCTCCACAAGAAGCAATCCTAGGAGAGGAACTAAGCAAAGCAAACAAGCAACAGATGAACGATAAGTAGAGGAGATCACAAGCAAAACACCAGACTTGGGGCTGCAGCACAAACAATGTAAGTGGAAAAAATGTATTTAAATTTGAACGAAAACACAAAAATATTAACATCTCCGGAAGATAACACCAGTATACCTACATCAGGAAGAGGGGAAATTATTGATTTCTGTATTTCTATATTACACACAAAAAAGAACAAATTAAAACCCGAAGTTATGTTTGCGCTGGACTCTGATCATTACCCAGTGGTAACAGAATTCAATGTGGTAAATAACCCAAAACCAATCCAGAGATTAAATAAGCTAGATGAGAAACGTAACTCATCTAGAGAAATCGCAACAAACAATCGAGGAAATTGAGCTAGCACTTAAAGAAATAATGAGTAACGCCCAAGAAGCGTTGGGAAGCGTGGATCAACCAAATAAATAAATTGCGCCTAGATAGACAAGAAAAAGATAAACTAAGGGAATGTTTGAATGCAAAAAAGAAATGGTCAAAAACATGTGCACAACAGGATAAAGAGAATTATAGGAAACTCCAAAGAGAAGTAAAGCATTAATTCAAAACAAAAAAGCCCTGTAATGGGAAACAACTATTGAAGGAGCCAATAAGAACAAAGAAGATTCTTGAAAATTAACGAAAAAAATTGGGAGAAGAAAAGAACCGAACGCTCCACTGAAAACAGAAAATGGGTTGATCTATGAAAATGACAAAAAAGCAGAGACGATGGCTGCTCATTATAGTAATTAGTTTTTAAATAATGATACCACGGAAAAAGGAAGAACAGGGCTATAAAATTATTTCCTCCACAAATAGTGATATTCGTAGCGTTAATTTTCAACGCAATTGTTAAGTTGCATCACTATTCCAGTATCTGGAAAGGTGCAAATTTGATCTCTATTCCAAAAGGCGACAAAGACCCAACAATTCCTGGCAACAGAAGGTCAATTTCACGAATCAATGGAATTCTTGAATAGTTGCTGAAAGACAAGGTACAAGAATGGGCAGAAGAGTGCAAAATTATTCTACCCAGCCAGTTTGGATTTAGGCCTAAACTAATAGCTACAAATCAAGCAGCCATGTTAGAGGCATACATGTAAAAATCATGGACACACCACAGACATCAAGTACATTGTAATGTGCGCTTTTCTCGGCATAGAGAAAGCGTACGATACAGTTTGGAAGTCAGCATTCATATTCGAACTAAAACAGGTTGGACTGGACAAGGATATAGTAGCAACCATACACTCGTTTCTCAAATAAAGAAAATTTAGGGTCAAAGTAGGAGAAACGTATTCAGGATAGAAAATAGCGAAAGAAGGTCTTCCACAAGGCTCTCCTTTGAGTTCCATACTGTATAATATCTTCATCCAAGATATTCCAATAAAGAACGGAAAGAACAACTAGGATAAAATTCTCCAGTTCTCTGATGACACAGCGATGTTTGCCCAAGGAGCAAATAGGTTGGAGGCAGGATTGGAAAGGCTCCAAAAACACTTAAAAAATGTAAATTACGTACAAATAATGCAAAAACGGAAATTATTCATTTCAGAAAAACTAAACCAAAATTCAATGCAGTCAACTTTGGAGGATGCAAAATTAGGAATAAATCACAGGCAACATACCACGGATGTGTTTTTTATAAAAAAACTAAACTGCAAAAATCATGTTAAACGCACAGCAGCGATGACGTTAAGAAAGGCAAATGTACCATATACAATAAGGGTCTATTATAAACACACCATTATAAACACAATAACGGTTGGTAATGAAGAATAGAATAGAATACATCTCCTGAAAGCAGTGTTTTAACCTAGCCTCATTTATGGGCAGGTATCGTGGAAAAACAAAGGATTAAATAACAAAAGGTCACAATAATCTACTACGAAAAGTAGTCGACGATCCGCGGTATACCCGCAACACCGAACTGCGAAAAGATCTGGAAGCTAACGACTTAATTGCAAGTTCTATAAGAAGAAGAACCGAGATGGTAGAGAGGATGAACACAAACCGCAATGAGGAAAAACAAGGACAGATAAACAATCTGTTCTAGTAAATACTATGAAGCCATCCCCATGATAGCTTGGTGCAGGCCAAGGAAGGACCTAAACCATAGACGAAAGGCTGAAGTCTGGTTAAACAGGAAGTAAAACAAAAAGGAACATTCAATTGCTATTTAGATTTCTCTTAGATCAGTAAAGCTATTAGTTGTAAATTTCTTTTGATTTTAAAGGTCGCTATTTTACTTTAATCACTCGATTCTTTTTTGTTAAGAATTATGTCTGAAATACAAATGTAAGTACATATTATTTTGTCTATATATTTTTTGAAAGGGCACAACTTGTCTCACGCGGAGAAGCCTGTCAAGCCTTGAGAATGAATTGCATCTTCCGGCCGCAAATAATATATGGCTGCACTACACTAATTCCAGCACTACAAAAACCAAATTCTTTAATGAATTGAAGGAATGTTTCAATTTCATTGTAGCAATCAATGTACGATTAGCTCGACGCAAAGAATAAATAACTAAAGAAAGATATCTTGTAATAAACAAACGAAGAGTAAACTAAACACCTACCACAAACATGTCAAGGCATTTTAAACAAATGATTTAAAAAGTTTGGACCACTACACGCTAAACGATCTTGTAGTATAACAAACGGAACATTGCTGGACGAAGACTTCTGATCATTCGTCGTGATATACGATTCTTCAAATAGTCTGCAACATTAAATGGAATCGTTGGAAATAATTCTAGATAATAGAATGGTATAAATGATCAGAATGTCTTAATGCTGTTTGGAAAAATACTTTAAGAAGAAGCAGCAAAATAATTTACATAATTTAAGAACATAATTTAATGAATGTTTTTCTTTTAGTTGCTTGCTTCACTAGTTACGAGGTGCAAGGATGTTTTAATCGTGTTTTATTTATGACACGAATTGACCAATACACGTAGAGTAAACGTTTAAGGTGATTTTAATGTTTAGTGCTTTAATCTTAATGCTTAAGTTTTTAAGATGTACTATATTCAGCAAAATAATAATACATACATAAGACAAAGTTTCAAATGCTATTTTGAAAATGCATTATTTGAAATGCCGTTTTAAGTGTTAATGCATTTAAAAAGAAGAGTTATACAGAATTTTTGGCCTTCGCGAGGGCTTTTTTCTTTCTCTTTAAAATTCTTCGCACTGGCCTCTAGTGATATAGGCCACCTCTGATGTGTCCCTATAAAATTGTAATGAGACGAACCTGCACCTCAGAAATGTAAATACATTATTTAACTCAATGAAAATCATGAGTTCCAAAACTCCATTTATTATAATGGAGAAGTTGGGCACTTGAGCTGTGCCCAATTTCGAGGCTCAACAAATAAGCTTTTAACGTGCCTCGGGGAGACAATTACCCCTTTTTCAGAAACTATAAGTGGCTTTATATACTCACGTATATTTTTGTGACATCCTAAATGGATAAAGAAATTCTACTTCCAGTTAAAACTCATCTAATCTAACCGGAATCTTAGATCAAGAGTATGTTTAGGGTCTAGTCAGAATTGATAAATTATTATTTGGCGTTTTAGAATATACATACACTAATATAACTTGTAATTAAACAATAATTATCAGAACTTCTGGTTTTCATCAGAATTATCAGAATTATCATTTGCCTTGCTAAACCAATACAAATCAAACGCATCAAGATTCTAAACTAATTTATTCATAATAAATTAAATTATTAAATTAATTTACTTAATAAGTAAATTAACTTATTAAAAAGGGTTACTAAATTTTGGTGAATAATAAAACAAATATGGATTAAACTATATTTGTATTACATAAATGGTAATTTTGATGCAACAGAGTTTTTCCTCCAAGGTGAAATAAATAAAATGTCCAAGTAACATTTAATTTAGAATCGGAATCTGAGGAGAAGTAATACTGAATTACTTGATTAACAACGTAGTAAAATATAGTTTATATGCTACCGATATATTTTATTTTTAATCAACAAATAAATACAAATACTACTTATCAACGTTTAAATCAAAGTTAATTATTTGTATGTGTTTCAGTTGCGTTAACCAAAATATATGATAAAATAAATATGTACTCACATCTGTGTATCTGCCATAACCCTTATAAAAATGAACTATATAAACAGCGTATATTTTTTAATTGAACTTTCAAATTGTACTTAACAATTTCAAGTAAGAATCGGTCCAAGCTTGAAATTGTCGATCGCCGGTGTCGTCCCTTATCGGGGAAAAATTTCGTAATGAAATTTATTTCATATTACTTTTAGTCATTAAAAGTGTATAATTTAAATTATTTTTTTTCAATTATCTCTCTAACATGCAGAAATAAAAAAAAACATATTCATATCGAAACTATTTCTTTTTCTCTTTGCTATCAATTACGACGCATTAAGTTTTGTCCTGTGACTATACAATTGTATGCTGCCACGTACAGAAAAACAATTGCTTGAATTAAATGTGATTTTCCAGGAGTAGTTTACCCTTAGGTTCATATATTATATTTCAATAAATTTAAAATGCATCTGAATTATAATTAGGAGGCTTCAGCTAGCGAAGATTCTGGGATGTCTATGAAAGATCATTACGGGCGTGGGGTAGCGGCATTAAAAATTAGTTGGGAATAGAGTTAGATAGTGTGCGACTCAAGTCGTTTTACTAAAAAGTTCCAATTTAAAATATCGTTGGTAATTATTTTTTATTAAATTAAAGTCTCCCTCGAATTTTTAAGAATATCTTTAAAATATTAAGCATAAAATGTTAATTACTTTTAAAGATTTTGTTTAGTTATTTTTTCCCGTTCCGGATACTTGTACTTGGAAAACTATTTGTAGAAAGGCTTTTACGCCTGACTAAACTGAATTGTACAACTATTGTAGAGGAATTGTTAAACTAAATCATAGGCCATCATTAAATCATAGACTACAGATCTTTCTATATTAAGTATACCAAAATCAAATCTTTACTTCACAAAATAAAATGCATTGTTAAGTGCTGCAAATAATGAGTCATTCTTTATATTGGACATGAAACACTTTAATCAAGATCATTTGCCCATTATGGTTGTAGGTAACAAAATTTTAAATAATGAACCATTGTTCCTATTTATATTTTAGAGACAATGTCCAGACGAACAGAAGCTACATGTGTACCTATTTCAATTGGCCTCTTGTTTTGCTTGTAGCACATTGTTTTTTATTTATTTAATGGGCGGTTCTATTTTAATTACTCGAAAATCTTTTGCAGTTTGCAAATGTATTGTTTGTTATTTTAAGCAGATTTTAGTAGGCTTGATATCTTTCCAATCAGATCATCATTTATCCCGTAGTTTATTCTTTATCTAACTGTCGAATCTTTAATTGAGTGATCATTTTGAATAACTTGAGCGCTCGACAAAAATCAACAAAACTTACAAAATCGAAACTAAACATTATGAGTTTACAACTAAACAACTTCCAAAGCACATGAAGTGTTTTAGTAAAAAATATAAATTGTGTGATTAATATAAACCCTATTGTTTATGTAAATAAATTTATGTAAATAAATTTTACGTAAATAAATTTTACGTAAAAAAATGAGTTTTATGTAAACAAATTTATGAAAAATTAGCAATAGAAATTTTGACATAAATATATCTCACATTACAAGTCGTCCCAAAATTCTGATATAAGTAAATTGTAAAACAGCTGCCTAGTTTCAAAGAAACACCTTCTCCCTTAAATTATCTCATTTTTATATATTTAAATTAGTTTTATATTTTTTATTGTTTCGCAAATGATGAAATTAATAACTGATATATGAATTTTGCTTCCCTTTTACTTAAATAACTTAATAAATATAAGTAACATTTTACTCATTGCTTCTGTGTTGCGACATTAACAATTCTTTACAGACATTATTACAGATTGATTTTTGAAATTTTAGAAGAACAATTTTCCAGCCTTGATGAAACGCTCTTTACATATATCGCCAATAAAATTTCGGCAACCTTGAATGAAACAATGATCGCTATCTTCGACTTCGCATTCAATCTCGTCGATCTCATTGCCATGTGGGTAATCATTTTCATATTGTTTAGGGACTGTTCTATAATGTCTTTTATCATTGGCCCTTTTGAAAGTGCTGCGCTTGAAGACATAATTTTTTCCTATGACATGGTGCATAGCCCATGTAGCTCTTCTGACACCAGATACTACCACGGTATCACTTGCGCATTTTTCATGGCAGCACTCTTCAGGCGACCTCAATCTCATTTCTTGTGCGCTATTTCATGTCATTTATGCTCGCTGTTCTCTCGAATCCGCGATCGACACGTTAATTTATCGATACAGTATATTGTATTGGCGAATTGTTTAACAGCTCTCCAGTTAGTCTCCGTTTTTATCATTAATTCTATTATGTTCCTCGGCTGGATGTCCTCTCCTAACGTATACTTGAATGTTATATTTTCCGTCAGTAGCGCTTTTGCTGTGCTGTGTTATACTACTTGTTTATTCTCTTTTAGTATCTACCGATAATTTGTGTCAGCCAGAAGCTCAAGTCACCGTGTTTCCTACTAATTCAGATGCTTACGTTGGATGTAAGTCTTCGTCTCCACTCTCCTTTAGTAGACCTTTTTCATCCCATTTGCTACTGAACCATAAGGGCTTCTCTAGTATTCTGTTGATCCTTTTGCATGCGTATCATTTGACGCTCTTTGACTAGGAGTTCTATTGTTGAGATACAGGCGATTACGTTCAGTGCGTCTGTCGATGGCGTATGGTACGCTGCTGTCACTCCCAATAGGGTGGATCTTTGTACCTTTCCGAGTATCCCCGTTGTCCTTGCTTTATCCATAGCTTCTGCCGCTTTATATAATACATTCCCCTTTTGAGTTGCTGGTCCTTCCATTGTAGGCGTTAATCGGGATAGTTGGGAGGCATTCTTCGAAGCACGGTCCGCCACTTCATATAGATGACTAGAGAACCAAAGCCAGTTATTTTAATGACTTTATAATCTTTGCACTTTCTTTTCCCTTTGAGAAGGAGCGCTTCTGTTTTGTGAGGTGCAATCTCTAGTAATGCTAATACATTTATCATTGTAATGACAAATAATGCAAATACGCTTATCATTCTTTATCCTAAAAATATTCCTCTTCCCATTTATCATGATAGTGATATATTTTCGACTTTTTAGAGTTTGTGGTCTAATGACTCATTGTGATTAAAGCTGAAACTTATATGAACTGATGACTTACTTTAGATGATCGCTAATAATAACTGTAGGGTCCCAGGGTTTACTCATTGTTTAACTGGTGAATATAATTGAAATTAAAAGAAAAGCAGGAGACTTATATAAAAAAAATAGTTCAATCTACTTTGTTGAACTAAAATTACAAACTTTAGAACTTGACTTTAAAAGATTTAATACAAAAGAAATAATGATTTAATAAACTAGGTATAAGTTTTTGGGAATTTAATTAAGGACCTAATGAAAAGATATGTTATATAATGAAAAGCCAAGTTCAGATTGGTTATTTCATCGCTTGAAATGGTAAAGGAAAACACATTTCTTTATTACATTTTTAAATAATGTATTGAAATTACATAATACAATGACAAAAGTGTATGTTCAAAATGTATTCTTCTCGTCATATTATGAAATTAGTTGGTTTATTTCTTACTAACCTGGTTACATACAAGATGTTTAATATTCTTTAATAATTTATTGCTAAAATCTCTGATGTGTACAATAGTCAAATTTCTCAATTGATTTCAAACAAAACTTATAATATAGACATACTACATATTTAAATAAAACAGTTTGTTCAATGAATGTGCAGGTTTTGGCACCCTACCTGCTATTACTAGAAACATGATCATGAACGACTTTTTCTACTACAGAACATAACTTTCGTTGGGTTACGCTGCAAGCACTTGACAAACAAATCACACTTTTGACAACTGACATACGTCTGAGAGATCGAGGTAATGTGTAATGATACCAGGGCTAGGAGGTTTGCTCTACGCGACAGCAACCATGTGAGCGAAACCGAGACAAGCCGAAAAAATAATCGATTACGGTCATTCGCACAGCTCGCACCTAAAAAAAACTGTGTCGTCAACGCCACACTCATTGGTGCGCAGGCGCTACTAGGGGCTCAATTGTGCTTTAGTGTTTTCGTTTCAAGCAAATTTTTATTAATGAAGCAATCTATATGAAAGGTAAACAAAATGTATACACTTTTGTAAAATGACCTCAGAAAATATTGTCCTGTATCTTATGAAACAATAGAATTTGATTCTTGGTTTAGAAATTAATGCGCGGTCGACGCTTTAGCCAGTCCTGCTTTAGAAGGCATAGAAACATTTAAGCCTGATTGGTGTACAGCAATTTGTTGTCCAAAAGTCATCGATTAAAGCAAGAAAATTATCCCTCATCAAGACAATATCTATTTGAAATTTGCCCCATCTCTATTTCCCTTTCACTATCATTACTTTTGTTTTCAATCAGCAAATGCGTCAGAACTACTCAATATGGCGGAAATAGGTTGACTATAAGAAAATAGAAATAAAAAAAGGATTTGTAATTTCTCCATCCCCTATAGCATAGCATTGAGGACAGCATTATCGTCTTGCAAATATTGGCTTTAAGGAAAGACCCAGAAAAGAGTTTTAACAGTTAAAAGGCAAAGGTACGTTACATGTGCAAACAATCTGGGGTGTGTGTTCGGGTTTACGGAGCGCAGTAAAATAAAGTTTGACCCGTGTTTCGTAAATGCGAACGGGAAAGACTGATTGTTATCTTAATTCTCTAATTGGATTTCTTCTGGAAGAGTTCTTCTAGCGATGAAGAAGCTCTTGGTCGATAAAATAGAAGAATTCCGCCACGAGTTGGATGGCTCACTCCAATAAGACACTTAATAAGTTCCCTTCCAAGTGGAAAATAATTGCCGTATAGTGGAATTATTGGAATTATTCCTATAATGAAGTTTAAATTTAAGTCATATTTAACATTAAGTTATTTATTAGTTTTCTATAATTGATATATTAATAATGTATTTTATGTCAAATATATAAACATCACGCGTTATTTCAAGGCATCATTATTAAATACGTTTTATCAATATGTAGTCCACAAAAATGTCTACTTTTCTTGTAGGGTCGACATTCTGACAGAAGTAAATATACAAACTAACTCAATGCCAATATGTTGAACTGACATCGACCCTATTATTTGGGTGCGGTTTTATGATGTATAAATGTATATATATATATATATATATATATATATATATATAT
>WYDF02035623.1:0-12642 GCA_009867245.2 Adranes taylori | reverse complement strand
CCTCTGACCGGGGGCCCCTTCCGGCTGGGGGCCCGTGGCATTTTGCCGACTTGCCACCCTGTAGTTACGCCACTGGCCATGATTCACACATTTCACATCTTCCATCTTGCCTAATGGTTGGACGATATCCTCATCATCTTAAGCAACAATAAACCGACGGTCCGAGAATTTATCTTAACCAGCATCAACCTGAATACGTTTGAACATTGATGAGCCGCAAGAGATATTTTATTCACAACCACCCCCAGGTCCGAAAAACAATTATAACCAAACAATTTATATCTAGTTCGCAATTTTTTTAACTTTCACTTTTTGTGATGAAATGTGGAATGGATCATCCTAACATTATATAAACGCAACAGACTTTCATTTATCAGTTTTCTTGTTTCTCCATTTTAATTTTAGAATTGACCTATTATTAAACATTTTAATAGTAAGCGGAGTTTGTAGTCATAATAATGGTGAAATGTGTCCCCAATATAATAATATGATTTAGCAGATTTAGAAAGCAATTTGATTTATAAATCTAAAGCACTGTTTCCACGCCATTTAAAGATTTATTTGACGCATTAAATATTATATAATAATTATTCATGTGATACATTTTATTGTAACATGTATGTATATGAATATCTATAATTCTTACGATATTAAAATGTAATAATATTAATGGTGAAAGAATTGTCATAGAAAGAGTGATTTATGAAATTCTAGTATTAATCAATTAATTAAGTATTAGTTAGTAAATCAATTAAACTTAGATGAAACTCGAAATGTTAATATCCTTTTATTTTTCAGAAACATGATTCTGTTTAGTTGATTATATCTCAGCAATCGTACTATTAGTTATATTACATTGGACTCTAATATAATGAAAATCGCCAAATAAGATTAATCCTTGAAAAAAAAGACGCCCCCGGATATTCGATGCAGTAGATTAAAACAAAAACAAACCTTCAAAGTCGATAACATTTCTATAGGCATTCGTTCGCGTTAACTTAGCTATGTATTTTTATACATAATAGTTTTTTTTTAATATTTTCATTTTGTATGTGCGAGAAGACTTTCTCGTATGCATTTTTACGATCAAACTATTTTATAGCTTCGACTATCTTCATACCGTTAGAAGTTAATGTTTCTCTTTTTCGGAATTTCTAGGAATTCTCCTAGCAAAGCGTCTAAATGTTTTCGTATAAGCTATACAATTTTCATCCTTATGATTATAACGGTCGAAACAGCAACTCCTATTGGTGCTTTAATTCCGTATTTTAGGAGACTTTTCCGGAAGTTGTTATGATTCTCGCCTTATAGTGCCAACAGATTAACTGTCAGTTGGTTGTTGGTTCTGTACTTTTTAAAAATTTTAGCAGAAGACGCTTTCGATTTGACGCTTTTCGAGCTTTCGGTTACGTATAACCACCACCACCCCATATGATACATCAGGAGTGTATCACCGCCAGAAATTCGCGAATATAAGCTCCACATAATCTAATATCGAGGAGTCGGAATTTGGGAATTGTGTCCTTCTTTTCTGCTGCGAGAATTTCACGCTCTGGAAGACATAATTTCCAGTTAAAAATGAACAGGTCTATCTGTTGATCAGCGAGCGATTATTGTTGTTTTAAGAATGATTTGCTCAAATTAGCTTTAATATCAATATTAATTTAATTATTTTTAAATCAATTATCAAAAATAAATTTTACAACTAATCTACAATAAATTTCTAAATATCAAGCTAAAAGATGGCTCTATCCAGTGATTTGTAAAGACTATTATCCCTACCTCTTCAAGTAAGCATATTTAGGAGTAATCCTACCGCAGCACTGCTTACATTATCAATAAAATTCTTTGTTACGCCACAGAAGACACACTTAGCGGACTCCTCAATATTAGCGTATGGAAGAATAAGGCCAAAGTAATAATAAGATCGTTTACTCAGCACGCCAAAGACGAAACACGTACATTTTGTTGCTTTAGTAATTGTGTCTGTTTGGCTTTAAAAACTATACAGAGTCGGGCGGTCACCGATTCTGTCACGGCACAGCAATAATGTTTAACAGCGGACACCGGTGACCGCCGTGGCAGCGAAGGTGTTAATTGTGTCTTTAGACTCTTTTGCTAGCATTTCGCTTTTGCGCGAAATGACATAATTTAGAATTAAAATGTCCAGAGTTATCCATTTGTCGTTGTCGTTTATCGCTGTCCTAATGGTGGTGTGTTCAACGTAGCGTTAAAACCAATATTAATTTAATGACTTTTAACATGATTTTTCAAAAAAAATCGTGGACGTGATCGCCACCCCATTTCTCATATACTGGAAGTCATACGCTTTATTATATTTTGCATCAAACGATTGCCAACTTACAACTCGTCTTTTAAATTCAATGACCGCAATAGCTGTTTAGGGTCAATTAAATAAAGCTAGCGTTATCTACAAATCGCTGCCCATGAATCCCCGGGTCCCCGTAGTTGCCTACAGAGCAGACAGCTTCGCTGTTATACCGCGGTCTACGGCCGTTCTTAACTTACTTTTTCCCTGTATTTGCCTACGGCGGGGTTAGTTTGGCTGTCCGCTTTGCCGTGTCCGACGGCCACTTTTGACTTTCCACGTATTTCCAGGCCAAACTGCATTTGGCTTGTGAATTCCAATTAATTCCCCGGTCCCCATATATGGTTACGACACGGACAGCTTCGCTGTCCGCTTTGGCGCAGCCAGCTGTCGCTTTTGAATCTCTCTTTCCCTGGTGCCACTTTTGGGTTACTTTTTCTCTGTGTCCGATTTGCGCAAAATTGAGGTCCCTTGGTTTTACACATTTTCCCCAAGTTTTTTTTTCAACTTTAATAGGAATCGAGATACTCATGGATCGCAAAGTTTCCAAAACAAACAACACCCTGTATATATGTTAAATTGTAATTTTAGAAAAAAATGTTTCAAAGATAATGTTTCAATTATGATACCTATTCACCTACGTATAGCTTAATATAATCTGCCGGATTTGATAAATCTCCCGACTGAATAAAATAAATGGACTTTCTTGCACATGCATTAAATGTATAATCCATTAGACGTATTATAGTGTCACTCAACGTGATGAACTACACCAACTTTCCTTTAGTTAGTTCTCAAAATCAGAGTAGCAAACAAGAGTACAATCAAAGTATAAATGACATGAGATGTTTAGGTCTTAAGGACTGAGCTAGTTCCAGTTGCTTTACCTTGGTTTTTTTATAAATACACTTAATTGCTTCTAAGTTGATATAATATGTTCTAACACAAAGCTTGCCTCAGAAGTTCGGTGATAATTCTGCCTACGTTTTTGTAGCATTATCAGCACTAAATAGCCCTAATTTTTATTATTATGTAGGATCATCACCCCAACCACGTTGACCTGAAAGATCTTTTGTATCATGCCCCTTCTTGTCGTTTAAAACAATCTCAGTTTTATCATAAACTTTATGACTGTTTATGGGTGCTGTTCCTTGATGTTCGCGGCATTTACTGTCATGCCCCCGAACTGACTTTGTCTGCAGCTCCATGCTGCCTGACATTCACATAAACTGTGTTTTGCCATTTCTGCCTTTACATTGCATAATGGACATATAGGGTTCTCAACTTTATCAATTTTATGCATATGTTTGTTTAGAGGACAATGCTGAGACTAAATATTTTGTATTTACTTCAGATGTCAGGTCTATAAAGGCTTTTGAATGTGATTTACCTGTTACTTTGTTCCAGTATTTAATTCTGGCTTCGTATTTCTATTGTCTTAATATCCGCTTCCTGTGTTCTTTAGTTAGACCAAAATGAGGACCGGGGCCTATTACATTACAATTAGCCCATTGCCTTGTTAGTTTGTCCCCTATTTCACTTGCACTCAATCCCTGGATGTGCTGTGGGTGCCAGCATAAACTTAAATGATTATGTCTTGTCAGTTCTTTCAGGTGCTTCAAGCAATCGAAGTTAAACTTTAGTGGCATATCATCCCACTTGCAATCGGTGAGTGGTGCCGCCCACGGCTCTTTGAGGATATTTAAATGTGTTGTAAGATTTCAGGTTTTATTCTTGTTATCCTAGCGTAAACAAACCTTATATATATACATATATATATATATATATATATATATATATATACAAAATAATTATTTCTATTCCATTTAATATCTCACTTCATTTGCGACTTAAAAATCATATTGTCTTTCACTAACTGCATTGAATATATTCAGTTATGCATAGTTAATTCATGATTTACATAATTAAATATTAATGAAATATAAAATGGTCAAGTGGTATAATTAAATAAATATTAATGTAACTAAACATACGTGATCTACTAATACATCCAAATAAAACAAATATCTTAAACAATTTTCTGCTATAGACAAATCATGTAAAATGTTACAGTGAATCTTCTTTAGTGTATGTTGAAATGCTAAGATCGTGATCCTAACACAGGTTACGATTACAATTTATTTGGTCCTGTCATAGGATGTTTTTATACACGGAGCAACTTATTTACATTAGCTGTTATAATTTGTTTTACGGCTTTTATATAAAATCGTGTCTTTATGTCCTGGGTCAATACAGATTTACTCTCCCTATTTAAGTATTGTGTAATTTTGTTATATACGTTCCAACAAGGCTGATTCTGCGCATACAATAATAAGCTGCCTTGCTTGGGAATCAGAAAGAAAGGAGTTGGAAAAAGTCCTAGGTGAAAATATCACAGAGGACCGAATAATACAAATAATGCTGGAGGATGCAGAATGCTGGACTGCAATCCATAGCTTTTCGGTCAACATACTAAAAGTCAAAGTACAGCGGCAAGGAACCCATCGAACATGGAGAGTACCGAAACAGCAAATGCTAGTGCTTACGATTCTGCAGAAAGCAAAGCAACAAGTGAAGAAGGCAAGTTCACCGCCCCACGGACGTGTCAACAAACAAGAGCACAAACCTATTGCTTGAAGTACATGGCTCAAGCTGGTGATGCCCGCCGAGCCAGTAGTATAGAGGAAGGTTTTTTTTTAATGGATTGGAGCCCCAGAATTTGTGCATCCCCATGGGGCTCGAAGCAATGGCCTCGAAGTCCCATGGCTAAAGCTAATTATATCAAGAAATTAAACAAACATATTACATTGAGTTTTTTTTTACCAAACCTCTTAAAAACAAAACATACTAACTGCATATGATTACAAAGATGTTTTTTCCAGTAGAGGGGAAACACGTCCTTGTCATCCTTCTACTTCAAATACAAAATATTGTTAGCAGACCATACTTCATGCTCTCCTCATTTCAAGTTCGTTTCTACTAATATCACGATGCATGTCTGTTCTATTGTGACGCAATTACATGTGTTTGTCTGTCAGTTAGTCTGCTAAATAAATCTGGGGAGACATACCCATTATCTATTTATATAGAGGGTGTGATCTTAGTCCAACAATGTTGCATTAATGCTGATTACTACATTAGTGCTGGCAGGAAGACTATAATCTGTTACGTCATCATCTGCATAAATTTATAAATATAAACAGAAGCGTGAGATCAACAAATGACAAATCTGAAGCGCCTAGACCTATTATACTGTATCCTGAGCAATGTTCAGAGAAGGGAGATATGGTTTGAAAATTTTGTAGAAAAATGTTGTATGATAGATAGGCTCATCTTCTTAATCTTCATTGTTCTCATTAGCGAAATGCAAATTTTGTTTCAATCTCTCTCTCAATTTATTTTTTCGCGAAAAATTGGAGTATGAACTCTTTATATCCCAGTACAATGGAATACGCAATTTTCATATCTGCGGCATCAAAATAATTAAAACAAAATAGACTCTAATTTCAACAGCTCTAATGTCAAACTTTTTATCAACATCTTTCCATTTCTCCATACCTGGATGATCTAGTTGTCTTGTAGCGTACGAATTTGTTCCGACACAAATTTTATTAGTCGAAGGATTCATATATTCTAAAAATATTGAAAATTCATGATAGATCTGATTCTTACTAATTCAATAAGTGTTCACAAACTCTACTATCACTAATGGAAGTGTAAATAATGGGATTATTGTAATTTTTTGTCCACTGTCATGCGCAATATGTACGCATTTAGAACAGCCTCATGCGTCATCATTACTTTCGTTACTTTCTTCGCTAATATCAGCAGCTATTGTTGTGTAGTATATTTATATTTGTTTGAACCATCCTCGCCTATTTAGATAAAGTACTTGCATAATTCTTTTAAACTTAAATATATTATATGGAAATTTAAACAAAACAAAAAAAAATTGTTCGATCGTCATCCAACGATGTAACTCTTTCAGGGAGACTGCTGCCTGATTGTGCTACATACCCATACACACTCGCACTTGCAATAATTTTTTTAAACCAGTTTTAGTTCAGAACTTTCTGAAATGTTTTTCACAATCAAAATCTCGAAATTGGAGTGTCCAAATCGTTTCTACAATCAATAATCTTGAAATTGAAAATATGCAGAATTATGTGTTAATTTTAGAGGTCTTTGGCATTTTACAAAGCATGAAATACGAGGCATGTTCAAATAATAGGCGGAACTATTACTCGAATAATCTTTATTTATTTCTCAGTGTTAACATTGCTCCCTTCATTGGACATAAGACAGTTCTTTCAATGTTTCTCAACTCTTCGAAGCAACTCTGAAACTCAAGTTTTGATATGGCGTTTAAATGTTGTAGCGATTCTGTTTTGTTCTTGTGAATATCAGGAAAACGTCGTCCTTTCGTGGTCTTTCTTATCTTCGGAAATAGAAAAAACTTGCAGATTGACATGTCGGGTGAAATTGAAGGATGCGGCTTCATAACGTTTTTACATTGTTTTCCAAAACTTCACGAACAAGCAGCGAAATGTGGGCGGATGTGTTACCGTGGTGCAATTTCCAGAAGGTCTTTCGCCACAATTTCGGACGTATTTATCGGATTTCCTCACGTATACGGCGTAAAACTGCTAGGTAGTACTCTCTGTTGATGGAAAGATCTGGTGGCAAGAAGTCAATATCGAAGAAAACTGAGTAGAACCTTCCGATTCAAGCGAGCTATTTATGCTCTTCGATTGCTTTCATTGGGGCAATTAGACCCACTGATGCCATATCCATACATCCATATTTTGTTAGGAGTTATAATTTGTTTGAACAAGTCTGAATTGTTATTGATTGCATTAAGCAGTTCCTGACCAGCGTGAATTCGACACTGCTTTTGATCGACATTGTTCAACAATTTGGGAACAAATTGTGATGCCACTTGTCTCATACATAAAACATCGTAAATAATCGCTTGACTTGAACTAACTGAAATGCTAATATCTTTAGCAACTTCTTTGAGAGTGATTTTTTGCATCCCCCTTGTAAACGCCTGTTTTGTTCATAGAATTACCAAAGGCAACATTTAATATGCTACACTTTATGTTATTCTTTACGCAAAACTCAAATTCTTAGTCCCATTTTTTCACAAATGAAAAATTGCCATGACACAGAAACACAAGCTACCAATAAACTAAATAAATAATTTGGCTGCAGTTGTCAACTTTTGGTTGGAGACATATCTACCAATAAATCGACGACAAAACTTTGACAGTTGAACTTTTACAATACGCGAAATTTAAAAATTCCGTGTATTATGTAGGTATGGTTGTTAATCACAACGTAGATTAATAACCATAGCTTTATGTAGTATTTATTAAAACATTTTATTTTCCATAATTAAATTTTATGTGTCCGGCTCAGCTACAAGTTTTTTAATATACAGTAGGACCCCGATTATCTGAACGTCAGTTATCCGAATCATCGATTATCAAAACAGTCAATTTTTTTATGTATGTAATTTTTACGTTAATCCTCGTTATTGTTTTCGTTTCGTTATTCATTTTTGGGCTAAAAATATTACTATGCTAAAAATATTTTATTATATAATAAAATATTATATTATAAATAAAAATATTACTCGCCAATGACGTAACCTACTTAACAAATATTGTATAATTTTTCAAGTGTTCGATTATCCGAATTTTCGTTTCTCCCAGCTATCCCCGCTTCCAATTGGTTCGGATAATCGAAATGCTACTGTAGAAGGAAATCGAGCATTAATTATACATATAGCAGATAAAATCTAGAAAGAAAAGCAATAGCGATATTTTGTATTGTTTTGATGATAATCTGACAACGTCACAACAGTCAGAGAAATTATCGATAGAATAAATAACAACCGCAAGTTAAGTAAGGAGAGGTAAAAGATAGTAGGCGGTGCTAATCAGATTGAGTTGCGTCGTTTAACAAGTGGTCACTAAAATATTAAATTAATCTTGAATTATAATTAGTTTATAGCTTAAGAATAATTTAAGTGCTAAGTACATGTATTTTGTGAAGTTCGGGCTGATCAAATAATTTCAGCATTTTGTACTTAAAATTGTAATAGCTAAATTGCTTTCAAGGAATAAAATGTAATGCTTTTTTTTTTCATCTATTGCTGTGCGCGGTCTGGAGTGTTTTTCTTTTGCTAAAAGAAAGCAGATCTAAATCGCAGCACGTGTCAAGGTCAATCATAGGTATTGAGAGAAACATTGAGTTTAGCAGGTATGTTTATAACATTCTATAATAAATCAAAAATTTTATTAAATGCATGAAGTGTATTTCTCAGAGCAGAAAAAATTTAGTGTTCGATTATTAGCAGCAACGCATTAAAGTATTGCAATGTTGTCACGTTTCGAATTTGTAAATGCAAAATATTTATTACAAACACTTAAATATTTTTCGCCTTCAATATTGATAGAAAATTAAAGAAAAGAAACCCATGATTGTGTCTTTAACTTTTGTTCCGGTGTAACGGTGTTTTTTCATTGGTGAAAATTTATGTTAATTTATAGTATACCATTGCATTCTTCATAATTTTACGAAGATATTGAGGTACGGATCATAATCGTACGTGCATTTTTAGAATAGTAAAAAATTACTAAAGTTTCATATTTTTACCTTATATATACATGTCCGTATGTAATGCGTACGGCAGTGTTACTCAACCGTAAACGTACCGCGGACCAATAAAATATCTATTGTTTCAACGCGGACCTTTGAAAACATTATTTTATTTTCATTTTTAATTAAATAAGAAACAAAATTCAATATTATCTTTTATGTATATATATTTTTTTAACATGTTCAAAGTTACAATACTAATTTATTATTTTTATTATTTCACTGTTATTTTACTGTTGTAAATAATTTTAGAAACGCACAGTTACCGTATGAGTAAATTAATTAGTTTTAAACGAACAAACAAGTTACCTTAGGCTGAAAAATTAGTAATGGTCGGATAAATAATAAGGGAGAGTGTGGCCCCAAGACACTCCGGCACTTGTAATACCTACATAAGACCTATTATTGACTACAGATCAATTCTTTATTCTATTGCAAATAATAACCAAGTTCACAATCTAGTCACATGTGTACGAAGAATCTGACGTAAAGTAAACCGTTTGCATTACTGATTTCCTAGAAACATTCTGTACAGGTACAACCATTTCTGATTGCCTAAAACATCTTCAATCGAAATATATCCATAGGCGCAGCGCCAAAAACAACATAATAGCCTAGCAGATAATTCGCTCCCACTGGGGCACATCATACCACTGTTTTGGGCACCCAAAAATGAAATTCCACCCCCTCCCCCCACTGCTCGAATTATTAGATCAATGCAAGATACCCCAAATGATCTTCAAGAAATCCTAGAATCCATTTCAATGTCCCTTAGATAAACGCCGTAGTTGAGAGGCATACATATATAAACAATAAAAGATACAAAAAAATAAAAAAATACACACAAACGGATCCACCCTAGACATTGTACACCAACCCCAAAATGAACCCAACCGTGCTATGATTAAGGTTCTGCAGGTTTCACTTGATTGTAAAGTGAATACTGTAACACACACTGCCTGTAAGTAATATGCCTAACACTGCACGAACAATCCCCCAAATCATAGACCCAGGCTAAAGAGGACGACAAATCGTAGTGTCCTTAATAAATTCACGAACCTCCTATCTGAACCAATCCCCAAAGGGATTGCAGTTTTAGTTGGTAAAAATCCCACACTGTCGTATGCACCGGGCATCCTTCCCTGTTTGAAGATTTTTTAAATTCCCCGTAAAACAATAAAAATACAAATTTCCACTGAGAGAAACTCGAATACAGTAGACACATTCACACGAACTGTGCTAAAACAAAAAGCATCTACTACAGAAATGAGAATAAAAACCTAATAATCTGAAAGGCGCATAGGCTTGTTTAAGGCTGAAAGGCGCATAGGCTTGTGAAAAAAGGCTTGTTTACGTTTAAGTCAGGATTTCACTTACCTGGGGATGAAATTATGTTTTGCTGTAAATTAAGGTCTCACGCCAAAGAACCGCCAATGGACTTTCTATTTAAAAAAAATTTATATTTCTTTTTAAAATTATTTTACAAATTAAAGATTTTTGATTTTGTTTTCTTATTTTATCTTCTTACTTATAACATTATATAAAAGACACTTAAATACGTTCCATAATTTACTAAGATAAAGCAATTTATTTAGTTACATTAATAATTAAAATTTAATATGATTAATACATTTACGATTGCCAAGTCTAAGCGAATCGATTTTCTTATTACACTCTTTCTTATTTATTACACAATTCTTATTAAACTCATTGTGCAAGATTAGCAAGAATGGTTTATACTTTAATTAATATTTATAACATTTAAATTAACTGCAACATCATCTCAGATTAAGATGGCTGCCGCGTTCTATATTATATACGTAACTCTATGCACTACATGCTGCTAATTGCTAAATTACTAAAATGAACAAGAAGGTATCAGCGCAATCGCTGCTATTTATATGATTCACTGTCGTGCGTTCGTTTCCATTATGGCGAAGTTGAAGTATAGAGATTCGGGTATATATCTAGTATGTCTATTAATAATAGGGAACCAATTGTAAGTTATGACTACCTACTTGGTATATTTTTATTTATTTCCAAGGACCTAAGATACCTGTATAAAATAATTTCATAGTGTTTATGTGTCAAAACATTTGATAGGTACGTAATTTTGACAAGTTTGAAGTCATAGGTTGGTGACATGAACTTATAGAGTAAATTCTTTAGACAACCGTAGTATGCGGTCTGTGCTATAGATGGCGCAGTATTATATTCCTTGAACACTAGTCGATATTAGCCGTTTATTTTAGTTGTACTTGGTTAAATAAGGGTGATAATAGAAGTTTATAATCATAAGAATAATTCTCGTGAGACTAGTAAGATCTAGAGTACTTGTGGCGGTATGGTAGTATGTAGAGTACAAAAAATTATTAAGGATTAATACTGTTTTTAAATTGAAAACGTAATTACATTTAATCGCCAATTGAAATGAAACTTAAATGCAATAAATATTTAATTGCATTTCACAATCTGATTGAAAAAATAATCGCGACGTGTTAATAGTGATGAAAATTGAAATTTTTATTGCATTTCTTACATGCATTGGTACACATATCAATGATAATTTTTTTCTATTAAATATTATTGGAAATAAAATTTGTAAATAAATAAAATATATTATAAAATTTAATTGTAAATTTATAAGTATTAAATATCGGCACGCAAAGTTACAAATAATAAAAACTCTTACTTAATACTAATATTATTGTATAAAACTTGTTCGCACCTAAGACTTCAATAGTTTTAATTTTTAATGTTAAGTGCAAAATTTAAATTTTTTAATTATTTAGCAGAAAATGTTATTAGAATGGAATATAAAATAAGTAAATATATATTTATATCAAGTTTAACCTTTGTTACGGCTTGAAAATTAAACACTCTTTTTAATAAGTATTATTACATATAAATATATCTATATATAAAAATTGATGCTCTTTTAAATCATATCAAGCCACCGCATTTAATTTATGTTATTATAAATCGAAAGTTACAGTGATATGTTAAACTATATGTAATAAAAAGTATATAATTTTTGTACAATTACAAGAAGTTGATCTTGAACTTATCTTCGTTGATCATTTTTTTTAAAGAGTATATCAAGATTGGGTGTGGTATATTTGCTACTTAAAGAATATTTCGTGCATCGAAATAATTTATTGAGTATAATTATTTATTTGAACAATAGTCAGCTGCTATACGCATGCATAGTGTATTGTTGCAGTCTATGCAAATTGACCTTGCTTTTTACCCCTATCATTCAATCATTTGTTGGAGATATTTATATTTAATAATTATTATCTACGACTAGATTTAATTATTTGAATGGTAGCAGAGAATTATAATACTATAGGGAAAACCAATATTTACCAAGAAAGTTCATAAATCGGTACGGATATATAAATGGATATAATATTTTATATATCATATATTTCATATACAAATAAACGTCTCTATATTTTACAGTCCTATTGGTTACGCGATGAAAACCAGGTGCCGGTAAACTGCAGTCCGAATTTTTACAAATGCCGAATTGCAGTCTAAAGTTTTAGATTGATTATATATATATATATCTTTAGATGGATTAGTGTGGAGAATAGGAGAAAAAAATCGGTGGTGAATCGGTGAGGAAAGGAAATAAGAAGAAT
>WYDF02035622.1:0-25986 GCA_009867245.2 Adranes taylori | reverse complement strand
TAACAAACAAAGAAATGATTTGTAAAGTTTTATTACAAAATTCGACCAAAAAATAGTTCTGGGCGTTAATAGGTTAAGACTAAACGAACGTTACAATAAAGAGAAGCTGGGCGTAGTGGGTTCTTTGCAAGTGTAAACAAATAATAGCGTAAATTATGAAATTAATATTTCTTATTACTTGTGCCGAAAAAATGTTTACCCCGTCCGGGACTCGAACGTGAACCTCTCGATTACTCTTCCAATTGAGCTAACGGGCACTTATTCGAAGACACAAATAATTTTTTATTATATATTTTATTTTCCCGTATCTATTAGATAGGCAACTTATATATCAGGATTTGTTTGACCAACTGTTTGCTACCGTCAAGCGATTCATTTGGCCGAGTAGATGGAGCCACCGGGATGCTTTTATTAATTTTTTTGCGCGTTGCCGGTGGTCGCATGTTTAATTGAATATTTGATGTTTCGCGGTTAAACCTCCACGCTCGCATTATTTAATAGAGTAAATTATGAAATTAATATTCAAAACAAATCCTGATATATAAGTTGCCTATCTTAAAACAAACGGAAAACAAATGCATATTAAAAACGATTTGTGTTGTCAAATAAGTGCCCGCTAGCTCTATTGGAAGAGCAATCAACTTACAATCGAGAGGTCCGGGTTCTAATCCCGGGCAGGGTAAACATTTTTAAGAGACACAACAAACAAGAAATATTAATTTCATAATTAATTCTATTAAATAATGCCAGCTTGGAGGTTTAACCACGAAACATCAAATATTCAATTAAAGAAATAATGTTGACATTAAGGGAACAAAAATTTCAAAAAAAATGAAAGAGAAACGAAACTTTTTAAAATATTCCTAAACATAATAAGGAAATGAACGGTCAAGTGATTGAGAATACGCATTCAAAATACCTATAGAATCGTCCAAAATGATGTACTTGGATTGGGATATAGGTTTATTGAACGAATTGTTTGTTTTAGTTTGAATATTTTTATTACATTTCCAAGGAGCGTTAGCGAATAATTGTTTTACTACACAACCTCATTGATCAATTAACCAATTACTCTTTGCCGGTCTTCTACATTTCATCACGTACAATTGCTTAAAATTACGCTATGATTCTCAATTCAGGGGGAGGGGCGTAGATTTAGTACTCCTCCGGCTAGTATAAGAGTCTTGCTCAGTTTGCTTGCATTCAACTGTTTAAAGACATGTAGATTTAACGAAATAGAAATTGGAGTTTCTAATGCTGATTCAAATGATGAAGCAACTGTACTGGACATAGTATTAGAAACTCCTGTATCAAGTGTAAAGTTTTTCATGACTCCCAAATTTGTTGCTATCCTAGACAGAGATGCGAGTTAGGTCTGAAAGATACTGTATTTGTATTTGGCAAGCAGCAGCATAATCAATAATTTTACTCTGAGTTGAGATTCAATACAAACATATGCTACCACACGTGAAATTTCTCAAGAGTAGGCGATTTTTATGCCACTCTGTATATTTTTCGGTTATTTAATATTATGTACTATTTATAATGATTTTGGTTTTAGCAAACATCTTTCGATAGTAACCAAAAACTAAAGACAAAACCATCACGCAATAAAATACCGAATCATTTTACAAGTTTTTTTATGCGTCCATCACAGTCATTCAGAAACTTAGATGAGAAGGAAAATATTGCTAAAATTCCATCATCATCACGAAAATCTATCACACCATCACAGAAAATGAATGAATTGAAACGTATAAAAGTGAAGAAGTTAACGAGTTTGCAACGAAGTGATCCGATTGTAACGAGCAGTAATTATTATAATTTTAGGAATAGTCAAAAACGTCCATTGCTATTTAATAATCAATTACATCAATCGCCTGTTTTTAACAAGCTTCAAACTGTTTTAAAATCGTCGGCGACAAGAAATTTTTATGAATATTTTTTAAATAATACTATTAATTCCAAAGAGGACTTAATGGAAGCTCCGTTGGAGAATGATGATTATTCCATGTCGTTGTCATCAAATAATAGGCCATTATTTTTACCAGAAACAGCAAATATTATAGACAAATATTAGATATTTACACAATTAATTTTTAATTGTTATAAGTTGACTCACAGTTTTCGTAATGAGTGTTGTGGGTGGCCTATTTAAGTCATAAATCAGAAACTGTTTATAGTAAAGGCTCAGGAGATAATTTATTTTCCCCATACCCCATTAGTAATATGTAAGAGATTAACAAAAATGCTAGTAGAAAAAAAATCCCTAAAGAATTGGTCCCCAAAATTACTAGAATTATTTTATAGGTCGACCTCTAGATTGCATAACTGAAGACCCAATAATGAACTACTTATATTATAAAACAAGATTTCCAAGGCAACCTATTTAAGACAGTTCCCTTTTAGTGTAAAAGTGAATGAAAGCATTACAAAAACCACACGGCATCATTATAAAGTCGTAAGTAAATACAGTTTCTCTTTATAGTTCTCAGCACCATATCGGGTGGATCCATCTTTCTTCTTCACTGGTGAAGCCCAAAGACTATTGGAGGCGAAATTCGCTATCTCACGAAGCATTTGGTTGTCACTTTTCTTTTGAAGGCTAATGTAATTTCAAGAAAAATGCGTAACACTTATTTGTTATACAAAAAAGATATTGCATTGTGCTGAAATCCGTGATTATACTCTCGCATTTAATATTCTGCAACAGATACTGGGTTTCTAAAACAGTTTAGACAAGATAAAAATATTCTAGGAAATATTTGCGATCTAATTTTAAACACTAACAATGCTTCAAAAATCAGTAAATTCTATTAAAACGTTTGACTGCTCTATTTGTTGTGGATATGATGTAAATAGTTTTACATCCAACATAATTTTAATAAATTTTGTAACCAATTCATACTAAAAACTCTTACTACTATCTGATAAACAATTATAATAATGTCGACAACATGTCTTTTATATGACAAGATTATAAACTATTTGAAGCAAAAATATGTACAACGTTCTGGATATTTTAATTTTCATATTTTTAGAAGACCGTAACTTGATATATTTTTGAATTAAAATAAGCATTATCCTTTTAGCTATTCATTTATACAATTTCTTATTTTATTTTTTCGCTTTGTAGCGTGCACAACGAAAGAATCTCAACTTCAGCACCTTTAAAAAGACGACGTCATACACGAAATTCTTCTTTGGGCAGATGTCACGTAACTCCTACTCTAAACAATAGAGTAAGTCCTTACGTCATAGTCAGGGTCGTGTGACCGAAGTAAACTCAAAGTGCCCAGGATTACGGCCTTTTGCATCTGACTTGTCTCACAAGTTGGTATGATCATAATATATTTTATTTGGGAGGACCTGGCGCCTCCCATGACTCCAATAACAAGGACTACCAATTTTATGGAATGTCGTGGATATTGGATCCTTACATCGCATAGCAAATCCTGATATTCCACTTTTTCTCATTCCTTAATTTCTAAATTCTAATCTAGAAAATTCTATAAGGAACATCTCCCGGTTAGTGGAATCTAATAACACAATATCAGGTTTGTTTGCGGCTATTTAATTGGTTGTAGGAAAACCGTAGTTCCAAAAGCTTTTAACGGCGTCATTTACAACTACGGTCTCAATATCCTTAACGACGTAGGATGCAACCGGGTCTTTGTCTATAACGTAAGAATGTCGCAGATGAAAATATACTACTTTTAAGGGGGCATTATGGCGCTGGATGTATTTTGTTCTATCATAGACCGGGCATGCGGAAGGAATATGAAGTAGCGTCTCTTGCATGCTCGGCAGTTCGTATGTGCTAACTCTACGGCCATTATATTCTTACGGTAGAATCGTGTTTATGACACGATCCTGGCATGCAAAAATAAATCCCTCAGTTTAAGATCGCAGGCCAGCAGATCTTAAGAAGATGAATGTTAGTTAAATGTGGTGATGGGTCCAATTCGGAGATGATATTATAAAATTGGCCATGGCGATGAGTTGTTTGAATACTGCCACTTCTGATTTTTGAACAACCTTTTTGACAGCCTCGATGTCTAACTCCATCACGTTCATTGCTTCACCACTATTAACCTGCATATCTGTTGAGAACGATAATCCAAGTGACGTGCGGCAATTTCGGTGGAAAATTGCCAGTCCTCCAGAGTCCTCCAGTTCATCGACACGTATTAGGCTTACGCGCACTAAACATCTTGAGGTTGGCCCGTGATGATTCTCTTAGTCTGATCCGTCGCTCCTGCTCTAAAGAGCAGGGGTAAACGATACGCAAGCCCCGTCACTGCCTGTGAAGCAGCATTTGACAAGGTAGAACGCATCTTCGAGGGGGATTATGCCATCTACTATTTGTCCTAAATATTTCCAAGGTTTTTCTTTTGACTACTTTAGACATTGAAATTGTTCACCTGAACCGGACTGTAAACTGTTTTTCAGGTATGGTCGAAAGCCATTTTTTAAAGGGCATTGGTATAGTCGTTTAATAGAGAAGAACTTATCACGTGATCAGCGCACAAACCCAAATTCCTCTTGGACGATCCCGTTGTAAAATATACAGGAGGCCATTACATAGGTGGTAACTAGAGGCTTAGGGAAATTGAGAATAGTTTATAATTTGTTCTGTGTTTTATGGTTCGTACAGAACAACGATGGGCAACATACGGCCTGCGAACCACTTCAGTTCCGGCCTACGAAATCTCTAGAATATGTTTTTGAAGTGCCAGATGTAACGCATGATTGGTGGGTTAACCTGTATCTAAGAAACGATTGAAATTAGACACATCATGTTTTATATCTTTTTAAGGAGAACCATGAGGAGAATCCGAATCTGTAAAATCGTAACAATGTTACTGAAAAATTCTGAAAAAAAGAATAAAGGTTCTGAATGTTTTTTTTTCATTCTCACTTATTCGTTAAAGCATTCATTGAACGATCTTTGGGCACCCAAAAAGTTATATGAAGTGTTTTTGAGAAAATGGGTCGCAAATAAGTACAAAGTATATGTAGAAATTTTGATGATCCGAAAAGTGATTTAAATATATTCGAAAGGTGCATGGATTTAACAGTAGATTTTAACAGCTGATAGGTTTCTCTCTAACTGAAACTACTATACAATGTTGAGTGAAACTAACTATATTGAATCTACTATATTCTACAAGCCTGACTCTTTGCTACACTTTATAGAAAAACTATAATAAATGTCCAAATTAAAAAATGAGCCATAAAAATTAGTTTAATTCCAAACATTTATCATCAGTTTGCACATTTTATTAATGACAAGCAGTGGCGTATTTAGAGATTAATTTTTGAAGGAGAGGCTTAACTTATTAAGTAGCATACATTTACATCTCATGTAATACAAAAACATGCTACGATTATTCTGAGAACATAGCAAATTCTTAAAGTATGCTTAGAACATTCTTGAAATATTTGTGTTTCTGGCATATAGATAGTGGTGAGAACGCTGATGTAACAGGAGAAGAAAATACTATATTTTTTGGGATGAAATATCGATGGTATATTTGAAGAACTCTTCCTGTTCATTGAAATATGCCACTTATGTCATATGTAGAAATTCTTTTAGAGTTGATGAAATTTTATTAGTCTTGGTTTCAAAATTTTTTAAATCTTTTTCTTGTCGATTGAATTAATCTTTATTGTTGTAATCAGGGGCGGTCTTTTTGTTGTATAGAGGGGGAGGGAGCGGAAATTCAGATGTTCTATTATATGTATTTATAATGTGTTTAGGATGGGAGGAAGGCATCCAGATGTTCCAAAATATATAACTTACACATTTTTAGAAATATTACACATTTCCCTTAAATTATTATACAATCTGATCAATACACGAGAGCATGCCGCAGACGGATACTACCATATGGCCGCAACTGGTTGAAATCAAGTTTGACATTTTGGTTCTAAACTAATCTAGACTGATAGCTAATACAATCAACTTTTAGAAAATATACTGAAATATATGTTTTGTAGTTATTGCAATGTATTACTTGTGTCCCTTTTTTATAAATTACTAATATATAAATTCAAATCAGGGTCTATACTTCATATTGAAGTTTTGTGATGCCACAGGGTGGCGCAAAAGTCCTAACTCGATTTTGTAAATAATAGTTTCCTAATTATTTTTACTTAAAAACGTTCCATTAAGTGGCAAAGATAATATCGGTCAAGTAGCCGCTGCTATAGATGATTCTCATTTCAGAAAATTTTCCATGTCCTTTGTTTGTCTATAAGGTCGCCAAGGTTATGGCATGTTTGTATAGACTCCTGATTTTAAAAGCTGCAAAGAAAAAGTCTGGAACAAGTCGGGCAATTTTGCGGGTAAATGCATATTCCCAAAGGAAAAATAAGCGGCCGCAAACGTTTGATTTAATACGTCCATTGTTGCTCGAGCTGTGTATGAGATTGCACGGTGCTGCTGGAACTACATGTTTTCCAAACTTTACTACTTAATTTGCGGCACCATAATGCTCATAAGTTATAGTAAAATTGTTGCCGACGCCGAGCTTGAGAAAATCTGGGCGAAACATTTCCTCCTTAAACTTTACATCAAACAGGGCTTTAAGAGAATGTGATGATTCTTTGTGCATTCGATTAAGATTTTCAGTGTCTCCGAATTGATAATTTTGTGTATTGATGTATCCGCATAAGTAGAAACTCGCCTCGCCGCTCATGATGATAATCAATGAAAATCATTTTCATAGAAGTTGAGGTTTATGAGGGTTTCTCTGTAATTTGTACGCGTCTGGAGCTTGCATTCATTAGCTGATGCACTATTTGTACTTTATACGCGGATATTTTCAAATCTTTCACCAAAATTTGTTGTGAAGGTCATCTACTGATGCCCATTTGCGTGGCTTGAAGTCTGGTTGATGTTTCAGACTCCTTTTGAAATTTTGCAGCTACAGCAGTGATTCTATGGACCGAGTGGCGACTAAACATCGCATTGTTTGCACAGTTCGTGCCTCACGGCCAGGGAGTCGACAAATAATTTCACCTTGAGTCACAATCATCGATCGATTATTTGCAAAAACGGTGATACAATTATTTATTCCATGTTTGTATAACCAGTTCAACCTTGATAAGTCGGTCTGATTGGGAAAAAACAGATTCGGGATAACTAAAGTCGAAGTTATACGGAGAATGATATAAATAAAGAAAATAAGACAATATTTACACGCGTTAGGCTGTTCAACATTACGCTTTAGGCTATTCAACGTTTATTAGAATAAAAGCAGGATGCGAAGATTTCCTCGTAAATATGTTTTCCGAAGCTTCATTCGTCCACCTTTAATGTCATCAATGTCAACATCTGTGCAACAATTAATAGTTGCAAATATGTCCATAACTTTAACAGGCTGGCTTCCTTTAGAGCTTTTTCTTTCTCCTCGCCTTATTTATAACGTTTTTAAACAAGTCACAAATGATTGGTAATAACTTTTTCTACGATTTAATCAGATTGCGTGTAACCACTTGTACCCAAGATTCAGCAATCAAATAAACAACAGTCTTGAACATTGAATGACTAGAAAATTTCTATAACGCCACATTCGCTTCTACTTTCTATCAGCTGGCTTAACATCTACAGTCGCGATTCTTTTGATGTTCTCGAGAATTTTGAGGTACAAAACACTCAAAGGATCAGTTCTTAAATATTGCACTTTCATATTTTCATATTTTTTCATTTTTAGATGATTCATATTTTTCAGGGCTTGAAGGTTTTAAGGTTTTCACATTGTTCAAGCCCGTGGCCTAGTAATAATAACGGGCAGCAAACGATCACGTTATATGCGACAATAAACTAAATTGTATGTATTAATCTAGCACTTACTCCCTTAGTAGAAAATAGCCTTCTGCAATTACTATCAAATGAGCGAACTTCTTGCTTGCACAGTATCCAATGTACTTCCGACGAAATGAAAGGAAGGAAGGAAGACAGGAAATTCGTTCGCACGAATATTTACCGATTGTAAACCACTATTTTTCTACTATCCGCTTATTCAAAATGCCGGGGTTCACCAATGATTAACAAACTACGTCTGAATCACGCCATTTTCTGACTATGACTAACGTGTGCAGCTAAGGTTACCCTATATTTGTACTGATATTTTTTAGCGGCAAAGATAATTGTTTGGTTACAAAATAGGCAACCCAATCTACTGGGATACATTTATGGAAGCCTTTAATTATAATATTGAATATTTAAGTATTTTACAGAGCGATTAACTTATGCAAACTATAACGAGAATTAACGAATCTAAATTGAAATTATATCTAACTAACCTAAACAATCCGCCCACCAAAATACAACAACGAGTAATTTTTTTTTAATTCGATTATAGACAGGGGACAAAGCTCGGTGAGTGGTCGTTGTACCAAACCGTTAAGCATCTTTATGGCTACCACGCGACAAAGGTTTCCCTACCCAGATGCTTTACCACGAAATTTGTACCACAATCACTATGAATGTCAGTACATCGATCACACCTCGCTACGAAACAATGCAAGCCAGCGAGAAACGCCTCAGCTGTGAGATTCTGTGATGTTACAAGTGTTATGTTGTAAGGCCTACCATAATCCACCCCGACACGTTGAAAAGCCTTGAGTAGATTAATTCAAAAATGTGGCAAGTCAGCTACGGGGGGGATCCAAAGGTTTGCGATGTAATCGAAAGCATTTATAACAACTCCAAATACAACTGCTTATGACTCGTCTAAGGGAGAATATCCAAAATTGCTGATCAAATGAAAAATGGAATTTTTGGAGGCCAGGATGACAGTTTTCAGTGTGAAACTTTTCTATTGGGAGGCCAATATTTCTATTGGGGGGCTTGTCTATTGCTTACTTGGGAGGCCAGGATAACAGTTTTCAGTGTGAAACTTTTCTATTATCAGCTGAATAATCCGATTCTTACTTGCTAAAAGTACTGCAAATTTAGCGTTGCAATGCAATGAGGATTCAGCTAAACGACCACCCACCCTAAGAATACCATGCCAGTCGATAAATGGATTCAGTTTTTGAAACTGCTTTGGGAAAACCTTGCTTTGCTGTAATTTTTCGAATATATAGGACCAAGTATTATGCTGCACGAATCAGATGAATGTTAGGAAAACAGCTTGAAATTCGGATACTATCAGTTTATCTAGTAATTTGTTATCTGGATTTTGAGCATTTAGCACAAAATGGCGATAATAGGAAACTATTCGAAGAATTTTGTTCAACGATGAAAATGTTTGAAGCAAACACTAACACGGTCCATCACAAGCAAGAACGACTTGATACAATACTTTTCTAATTCCGATATTTTGTTTAAAGAGTTTAGATCAGTTTTAGGCTGTGGCCAGAATTTTTCCACACGGGGCAACCAATCTGGTCCCGCTCACCATAATCTATTAAATGCGTTTTGATAAGGCCTGATATCCCGGCTTGCAGAATCAGCAGCGTTATCTTGCAGTCTAATATGAACATATTTACTACTAGGTATAATTGATTGTATAATGCTAACTCTCGTAGCTTTCTCACGAACGTTTTTCACCGACACGGTTCAGAGTGTAACCAACACAAAATTATTTACGAATCGGTCCAATCGAAAACCTTGTCCCAAATAAATTTATTGGAATAAGTTTTTAGAGCAAATGAGCTTCGTAAGAAGCTGTGCCGCACATAATTCTAGGCGAGGTAAGGTCAACTGTTTTAACGGGGCTACCTTAGACTTCCCAATCAACAAATTCTAATGTTATGCGCGTATTAACCGAACGTAAATAAACAACCACCGAATAAGCCATTTCCAGGTAATTCTGCTCTGTACCTATCCCATTTGAGTTTTATTCTGGAGGATCCTCAACCCAACCAATTTTTTGTGACCACAATGTTTGCATTAAACATTTTACAACAAATATTACTGGAATTGAAAAACCGCAGGAATCAACCAGTCGAGCTATATCTGAAAGTATCCCACGCTTGGTGCAGACAAAGGACGTCAATTTTACTTTAATCCTCAAAAGCCTGCCAATTAAACCTCAATACTTTCAAAATCGATTGATCATCTGCTCAAAAACATAGGCAAATCAGAAATATAGGCAACCAAATCTACTGGGATGAATTTATGGAATCCAGTCATTATAATATAAGTATTTTTAACAGAGCGATTAACGCATGCAAATTAAAATGAGTATTAACTAATCTAAATTGAAATTATAACTAACTAACCTAAACACCTATTAAAACATGTGGAAATTTATGTAATCCTAATGCATTGCCATGAGTCATTATGGTGAAACGGTCGTTGCTTTTTTTGTAGTCTTAAGGCGACTGTTGCTTTTCCATGGCTAAGATTTTGCTTGTTAGCACACGGAATAATCATTCCGTTCCGTCAGCATTCTAGATCTTATCTGCTAGAATGCTTTTTTTTTCAATAAACTCTTCAAACTCTTTTTTGACATTTAGTAAGTGTTTGCCGGCCACTTAACTTGACGGGCACCATGCCGCTTTTTCAACCTATCCAACCAGCCCTTGACCGGTAAACCACTTACTCATTGAGCAAGAAACAGCACAATTAATGCATCATACAGTGATTTATTGTTATATTTACACATATTTTCCAAGCTGTCTGTTGTTATCATCTTGAAGCAAAAATCTTTTTGGTTTTCTGTTTATCTAACAGTTTTGAGGTTCCAACACAAAACTACCAACACTCCACACTACCATACTTTTTAATATCTTGTCCTTATATATAATGTTCTACGCTACAAGGTTTTTTCGATTTAACAATTACGTTTATACGTTGTGTTGTCATAAAAATTCGCACATTATCCCGCTACAAAGAATGAGAGAGCAAAACAGCACATGTAACATAACTTCTGTAACTAATGAACTTGAAGTGGTTGGGTGTAGGACAGAAACCTTAGTTCGCAGTGAAAGTGGTAAGAGAAGTCGCGATGTCACGTGTTTGATTGAATACCTACCACGTTCCCTTTGACAACATATCAAATATGTATACATACTGTACAACTCCATTTTTCTTTTTGTAGCGGTCCGGCTTTAATTGTCATTTCTAAAATGATCAACTCGCGATGATATTAAATGTCATTTGCAAATATGAGAGCATCATCAAAAAAGATAATGACTTTTGCGCCACTTTGTATAAAAAGCTTATCCAATGCTAGAGCGTTTGTTAACGACAAGGTTTTACACGGGTTGTAGTAAGTTAGTAGAGGGTTATTGGACAATATACATATAACTCATTAGCACTATTAACCTCGTCGTTATTTTGACAATGACAATGAGGGTACATTATACCAACAAGGAATAATTTATAATTAACAAATGTCTTAAAAAAGCGCTTAGTGCTAGATGTATGTAACCATTTCACCCATTATTATAAGGAATCATCAGCACCTTCTTTATTAGGAACATCACTGTTGCAGTGTTTAGAATAACACTAATCTAACAACTCTCTTAAGTTATTTAGTGTCGTTAACAACTCTCTTAGGAAAAATGCTAATACATTTCTTTACTTCTACTCTAAGCTAATATATTTATTTTGTAAATGGCACTTATAAGAGTAGCTATATCAATAGAGTACATAACTAAATTTCATCTGTTAAGTAATTATTAACACTAATAATTAAATTAATATTATTTTTCGTAAGTTAAAAAATATTTCCTCAACCGGAGATGGAACCTGAACCTGAATCTTCAAATTGCCGGTCAAATCTGCAGACAACTATAACAAACGAAGAAATACTTCGGTCACAAATAATGTGTTACATTAGGATTAGAAGTTTTTAAAGTGTGGTCCGCGTAATCATTGCGTAGGGTTCCCGGAACAATTTGAACACCAACTTTACGTGCCCTCACGTTTTGCTTTTATTCAAATAACGAATTGGGGTAGGATCCAAATAAATCGTATGCACCAGCAGAACCGCGTACTGCATAAGATTAAGAACCACTGTGTTACATGATTTATATAATTTGTGGCATACAATTATGTTTGTATTTGTATGTATACTTGAATTGTACATTTTGTGGTTTGAAGTATTTTCCCTCTTGGTATAATGGTTTCCATAACTTGCCGGTATTTGAGAGGCTCAGGTTCGACTTCAGAATGCAAATTTTTTTCAACGTACACAAAATAGTATTAATTTCATCATCATAATTATAAAAATTAAATTTCTAAACTTTCTACAGAACCTTTAACTTCCAATAAAAAATAAGTAAAATACGCTCAGCTATTGCTTATTCTCATCAACACTGGGTATATTTAAAGACTAATTTATGTACGTGATTTATTTATTAAAAGATACTTGATAAAATAATGACCGTAACTTTGAAATATATGCGAGAAATATATAAATCAGCTTTAATATATGAAATTAAATATGAGATGTTAATTAACTTGCTCAAACTGAACTAGTTTTTATACAAAGCAAACTTTCTTATGCAAGTTGAACACGTAATTGCTTTTCTTTTTGTTTTAACATAAGGTATTTTTTGAATTTAGCCCTGATTGCTGAGTAAACTTACAAACATATAGATACCATTAGAACAGAGGTTCTCAACTTTACTTATTATCGTAGTGCTCGGTCAAATAATAGTTGTCATGAATCTTCCATCACTCCTTCGCATGTCAGTTCTTTTAAAATAAAGACAAGAAACTTTTCACAAACGTTTAAGGTTCCGTATGTATTTTTTGAAGGCTGTTGTGCTTTAAAAAGAAATACATGTTATTATAAGGTCCCGCTGTTAGACAAACGTTTATTACACCGAGCAGCAATATAAGAATTTGGCCCGGTGCTAGAAAAGTATGAACTGATATTAAATAAAATAATGAGTACATTATACCAACAAGGAATAATTTATAATTAACAAATATCTTAAAAAAGCGGTTAGTGCTAGATGTATGTAACCATTTCATCCATTATTATAAGGAATCATCAACACCTTCTTTATTAGGAACATCACTGTTGCACTGTTTAGAAAAACACTAATCTAATCACTAAGCCACTAGCCAGCTGTTTGAAGAAATGAAAATTCGTTTTATGAATTATTAATTTATGAATGGAGCTGTACGATAGTTTGAATAAACTTGTGATGAAGGGAGCGAGGTGATAAAGAAGAAGAAGAAGAATGGCGTTTTTAGGTAAGGTTAGGTTAGAAATAATAACAATGAAAGAAAGTGGTATTATTGTAGAAGAAGGAGAGCCAAGAGAAAGGTGTGTACCAATATTGGTAGCACCAAAGCCAAACGAAGATATACGAATTTGCAGGGACTGTACGGAACTCAATTAATATGTCAAAAGAGAAAAATTTCAACTTCCATCGGTGGAAGAATCGTTTGCAAAGATGCAAGAGGCTAAATTATTTACGGAAATAGAGTTCTCTTTAGGATTTTGGCAGCTCTCGTTATCAGAAGAATCACAAAAGTTTACGACATTCATCACACCGTTTGGACTATTTAAATGTACAAGACTACCGTTCGCAAATTCATGTGATCCGGAAATATTCCAAAAAGTTATTATCAGAACAATAAATCAGGCAGAAATGAAAGGGGTAGTATGCCATGCGGACGATATAGTTATAACAGGACAAATCGAGAAGGAACATGAATTAAATGTTAGGAAAGTTGTAAAAAATATTACGCGATCAAGGCATATACTCAATAAAGAAATTGTGAAATTGGAAAAGATGAAATAAAGTTTCTAGAATATATAGTTAACAAGGAAGGAGTAACAACTGATGATAGCTACATCAATGATTAATTATGAGGCACCAAAGAATATTACCGAATTAAGAAGGTTCTTAGGAGTAATAAATTAATTGTAATAAAATTCATACCAAACTTCTCATACCAAACTAAACCACTACGAGAATTATTAAGAAAGAGCTCAATATTTACATGGTTTGAAATATATCAAAAAACCTGTGAGAACAAGAAAACATAAATCTTAGCAAAGTATAGTACGAGAGCAAAAACAAGAATTTCAGCTGAACCTTCGGCATTTGGAGCAGGAAGTGTCGTGGAGCAAAAACAGAATAATGGGTTGTGGCAAGCAGTATTCAGTAATTCAGTTAGGCAGAAAAGAGACCGCACAGATAGAAATGAAGCAACGGCAATTACGTGGGCGTCTGAAAGGATGGAGCAGTTTATAATAGGGAAACAGTTCATTATAAGGACAGACCGTAAACCGCTGGCAACATTCTTACACACAAAAGAAATAGATAAATTAACCAATATATTTCAAAGGTTGATGATGAGATTGGTAAAATTTAATTATGAAATTGAGTATGTTCCAGGAAAGTAGCTTTTCTTACCAGATGCTTTAAGAGCACGATTAAAGGAAGAACAAAATTAGAAGAGATATTGGAAGAAAAAGACATATAATAAAAGAAGTAAACGCAAGCACAAAAGAAATACAAGAAGGTCAAGAGAAAGGCGAATGCGTAAAATATGTGTTAATTGACTGGTCGATCCAGAAAAATACAAATGGTTTACAAATAGTCAAATATTTCAAACACAGGGAGGAAATAAAAATAGCCATATGGAGCCAAAAGACCATATGGCGGCCAAATATTAATAGAAAGATAGAGAACATAGTGAGAAATTATAAGCAATATTTCTGAAACAAAAACGAACAGAAAGAACCACTATTAAATTTTGAATTTTCAACTAGACCATGGTAAATAATAGAAGCCGACTTATGTCACTTAAAAGGTCAAAATTATTTGATCATTCAAGATTATTATAGTAGATATCCAGAAATCAAACTATTGAAAAAACGAGAGAAATAGATTTAGAAAAAAAATGTAAAAAAATGTTCGCACATTACGGCATTGCAGACATAATACGATCGGATAATGGACCATAGTTTACCAGTTATGAGTGCAGACAAGTTTGCAAGGAAAATAATATTGAGAGTAAGACAAGTATTCATCATTATGCACAGTCAAATTGATTACCAGAAAGTGCGGTAAAACTAATTAAAAGAATTTACAAGAAATATAATGATCCGTGGTTAGGATTACTCGCCTATCCCATCACTAAACGCACAGTCGAGAGTGTGGATATATGGAAAGGACAAAGAAGGATGGTGAAGTAATAAAAAGAAATAGAAAGTTTTTTGCAACGTTTGCCAGAGGAGAAGAGTGAGGAAGAAATGAGAAGGTAAAGTGGAAGGATAGGAAAATCAAACTTCGATATAGAATACGTATATTACTAAATTTCTAAAAGGAAGGAGATGCAGTATAATGTGAATAAACTTTAGATGAAGGGAGCGAGATGATCAAAAAAAGAAGAAGAAGAAGAAGGACGTTTTTATGGTATAATAATAATAGATATTATTAGACGTATTATAATTATAACATATAATAAATTAGTGTATAATACAATATCTGAGCCTTTGAATAAATAAGCAAAACCAAAACAGCAGCCAGCATTACACTTGTTTTATATGATATTCGAAATTGATGTTTTTATTATAAATCTTTGTTATAGGTATTGTAGAACTCTTAATGAGAAGTAGTTGGAATGAAGCATCATTGAACCATTTCAACAATTGATATCTTAAGAACAGCAAATAAAATCTTAACAATTAAGTCATTAATATCCCTATCCACTATACTCTCGGGGGAGTATGCAAACGCTATAATTATATGATGAGTAAATAATGCTACTTTTTTATTTTGAAGTGTAACATATTATTTGAAGTAATAGGTGCGTAATACCAACAAAGAACAATTTATAATTATAACAAATGTCTTTAAGAAACTGCTAGTTCAAAATATATGGAACAAATTTACCCAATATTATGAGGTATCACCTTCTTTATTAAAAACATAACTGTCGCAATATTAGTGAAACAGATGAATCTGCTCACAAAGACACTAGTCGGCTGCTTGTAGAAATAAAAATTCGTTTTATGAATTACTAATTTATTCAGCTGTGACACCAGGATTAATCGTATGGTCCGCATTATGTGCGTAAAATATGTGTTAAACATTTAAGATGTGGAGAATTAACAACCTAAAGGTTGGAATACCACTAGTGCAATGACCTTTAAACGCACCAACTGGGACAGTGACATATCTTGATCTAGATGTCATAGATATCATATATCTTGAGCTAGATTGTCATATTTTGATCTTACAAGCAATTTTGATCTTACTGCATTTTGAGAAAATACCTATTCCAATATTAAGCAGTCTGCCTAGAGTAGTGGAAAATAATACAGAAATATTAAAGTTTGTTGAACGTCAATGCTTGCAGTCAGAAAATGACAGTGATTTTGAAGCTGATTCATTGAGCCCCTAATATTTTATTCTAGAATAAGTAACAAAATGATCTTGTTAGAATCTGAACCTCTCCAATTTGTCTTTGTAATACTGGCCTGCCGAATAAATTACCTTTAATATTATATGTTTTCTTAAAAATTTCATGTAACCTGTAATTTTGTAATGATATGAGGGTTTTTAAAAAAAAACAGGTTTGTCAAAATACGTATTAGTCGATTGGAGCCTATACAAAACGTAGTTTACAATACAAAACTTAGTTTATAATATCTCCTTTTACACAAGCGAATCAAGTAAAGGTTCTAGAATATGTTATCTGTTAATTAACCTGACATAAATCAATGTAATATAATAATTCAATAAGTTAATTAACAAATAATAGACAATAAATTGATAAATAAAATTTCTTACGTTATATTATTAACCATCAATATCTTATAAAAATATATATGTCTAGAAACAAAAAACCAAAATCCTGCCTTTTACTAAGAATTAAGTCCCGTAATATAATTGTGGCGCCCAACGTGGGGCAGGATCGTGGTTTTGTGATTATTTTCATCGTATGACCACCATACTGCTTTCTTTCACCTTTACTCCCGATTGTAATTGACTGACATTGTTGACTGAAGTTAACTTCATGCAAAAGGCAGGATGATCAATTTCGTTCCATTTTTAAAAGGTAAATAGATACAAAAAGCAAATTAGATGAAAATTAATTTTTGTTATTGTTTGTTATTTTTCCGTGAGGGTGATTGTGAATGGAACTTCTCTTACACCACGCCAACGCTCCAATCTACGGATATTGATGCGGGTTTGATTAAATTGTCGGAACATCGGTTAGATTGTTGGCGATGGTGAGGTTGTCGTGAGGAAGTATTAAATATGCGATGGTGAGGAAGTATTAAATAACATTGACGATGTGGGTGGAATACCTAATTGTGTTATGGGAGCGATTAGGTGAGATTTCTAGTCGCTGTCGCCAAAGTAATATCTGAAGAGGCGGTGGTCTTTACGGGTCACGGGATACAGCCATCCTTTTCCTGAAGCCGGAGGCAACGAAACGTTGCCTGACGCAGTCAGGGGGATCGGCGAAACGAGTGTTGATCTTCTGTCGTAGTGTTTGTGGGTGTTCATCTGTCACAAGTCGTGGGGTTCGTGCCCGACGTAACTTGATGGATTTCTTTGGGGTTGTTTCATTTGCAGTATTCTTGTTTTTGTGTAAACGTCTTTTCTCTTCCATGTTCTTCTGACGACGCGTCCCTCTTTTTGGCATCGAAGACACGGTTAATGGAGAGAAGAGTCATAAACATAAATGTGAAAAAGTAGACACTATCAAAAGCGTTCGCAGAAGTAGGAAACGTTGTGCCATTTTTAGACTATGGCGCTACTTTTGAGCAAATCAAAGTCAATACTTCGAAAATCGTTCGGTGCTCAACAGATAGATTTCATCCATCTAATAATAAATAATGCTTTCAAGATTCGCGAAAATAATCACCCACTAGTGAAAAGCACAATTTCCAGATTGCGTTTCCCTGCTATGTGATTGTGTGTGCCTTTTGTAAGCAAATATTTTGTGTTTCATATATATGTCATAAATGGTGGTGAACTGGGGAATTTTTACATCATAGAGTCTAAACCAATAGCAAAAGAGTATAGAAAAATAGTTAAAAATCACAAGGTTACTGAAAGTTATGGAGTAGAAATTACCAGTGCCCTACATTGCAGCGGCTTACCTGTTATCCTTGTTATTTCTAGACAAATATATTTTTATAAGATTTCGGCCTAATGATTGATAGTTTAACTTATGAAAGTTTATTTCTCAATTTACATTCCATTATTTGTTAATTAAATTATTGAACTTTTGTATTAATTTTTTTAATTAATTTGTGTCAGGTTCATTAACCGATAACAAACTTTTTTTGTTATAACAGACTTTTTTTACCAGCATGACAGAAAAATATGAAAAATTATCACTATTCCTGAAAAATATTAAGAATGAAACACGCCATTAGGTAACTTTTGCTGATATAAAAGTAATTAACGTAATCATATCTCTGTAATAGTAATATTATTGCATTAGATTATTGAATTAGCTTATTATCTGCACTGCCCAAAATATACTTTTTGAACATTACATTTGACTTTTGAAACGTGTTATGAATCTGATAAATCAATTTTAGATTTTCCTAATTGTACTAATTAAATCAGAGTGGTATTGCAATCCCACCCTGATACTGAAGAACGAGTACAACAACAAAAAGTTGCGAACCTCTACAATAGAGAAAATAAGTTTCAATGTATTATTATATCCATCACACAAATAGTTTAGTAAAAATAGCTACGAGTTTCCTTAACCAAACATATTCAAATATCTTGCCAAATTATTTAAACATATGTAAATTTTCGATGAAATATAATTTAACTATACATCATTAAATTTTATTACAATTATGACAGCTAAATTGTTAAAAGTACGTATATTTACTTTACATTATTAATTTTTGGTAGTGAATTTTATTAGACTTTAATTTTAGTAGGGCCACAGCCAACTCTTTTAAATTAACCTGTTGGGCTATAATTATTAATTAGATTAAAAATTGTGATTATTTATTTTAAATTAATAAGATTATATTATCAAGTATTTTTAACTTTAACTTTTGTACAAACTTTGTTCTCATTGGATAAATTGTTAATTGGGTGTAAATTGTTTTTATTTGTGGTCTTTAATCGTTGAAATGAACAAGCGAGGAAATGTAAACATAACATAAACATTCTTTTATACTTAATGCAACAAAATGCACATTTTATTTCCGAGTTGTCAACAATTACAAATGTCAAATTTTAGAAAATACTAATATCACATTTCAAAAGCGCCATTTAGTAGTCGTTTGTATAAACTTATAAGACGACTCTCTTATTTCAATGTAGAGTCACATTACCATATAAATTCTTTCACTATTGCGTTCGATTAGATTTACTTTCGTTCATCTGCCACATTGAGATTGTTATGAAATTTTCAAATCTTTACATTTTTGATCTTTGCAAGTTACGAATTTGTTAAGAAATTAATTTAGTCAACACTATATAGTAAAGAATGCTTTGATATGTGGTACAAGCATCCATAAGATCCTTAACAAATTTCATTTTACTTTTCTGGAGTAATTGAAAAAGATCTTCCTTTTTACCAATACAAAAAGTTGGAGGGTTATATCGGACATTGTGAAATATTTAAAAAGTTACTTATTTTATTTATTTAAACAAGTTTTTAACATTGTATATGCTACTGAAATGTAAAATATTTTTTTATTTATTTTTTATTATAAGCAAGATAAATACTTAATCTAATAAACATAATATTTGAATAAAATATACAGAAAGCTTTCATATTAATTTCTAAAAAGATTTAATCTTGTTTTGTCTGACAGCTGTCACAATAGATGTCTAAATTGTGGACTTCAAGCAGCCCACGCTTTACATCGCTGACATTGAATTAAGTCCTCTTCAAATATTTCATTGCAAATGATGCAGTGAGTGACTTCATCTTTTCCCGTCTTTTTTTCAAATTAATGTTTTTCATTACATTTTTGACTGATGTTTTTTAACTTTACTCCTAGAACTTTCTTTATTTATACTATTTTGTTTTTTCTGTTTTTGTTCCTTTTTGGAAGTGGTGAGTTCAGAGAATGTAGCGTATAGTGAAATCATGTCAGCTGATGAGTCAGATAAAGTCATCAGAGCATTATTCGTGATTGAAACATTAGGATTATAAGAATTATCGGATTGGTC
The DNA here is from genome assembly GCA_009867245.2 of Adranes taylori. NCBI lineage: Eukaryota > Metazoa > Arthropoda > Insecta > Coleoptera > Staphylinidae > Adranes > Adranes taylori. Next base: position 5,883 of record WYDF02035622.1, on the reverse strand, counting down.
ATTCTTATTTAACGAAGGGGCAAAATCTAAATCATTTGAACGCTGCGATTTAGGGAAAAGATACTTGAACATTGAAAACCTGACTTGGCCAGGTCCAACCTATAAATTTTTGAAAAAGCTTGGTTGAGTAACATAGCAATGTGAACTGATTTTAATATTTGGGTAGCTACACATCAACAGTAAACACGCCTCGTAGTAGGAGTTTTTCAATGGCTTCATCACAGTTCTGTCCAGTGGTTGAAGCCTGTGTGAAGTTTGGGGAGGCAAGCTCAACATATCGGTGTGATGCTCCTTTGCAAATGTGATCACTCTGAGGCCCTTGTGGCTTGCGTGACCATCCATTATAAGTAAAACAGGATGTTTTTCACATAGATTTACCCGTTCCAAAAACACTTTCAACCATTTTAAGAAACTTTCTACAGTTATCCAGCCTCTTCGTTGAGCATCAATAATGCTTCCTTCGTGGAAGTAGCTATTACACGTTTTATGTTATTTCTTACAGGTCCTACCTTGCGACTTTGCACCGTAAATAGTCTTACGAATTTTGCAATTGCGTCGATAGCTATAAAAATATATTGACTGCCTTTTCTCAATTTTTTTAATGCACCACGGGGATCGATATGTGATAGTTAAAAAGGCGCCCGGCTGCTGTAATAGGATGTAGTAGTCTAGGTTGTTTTCCAAGTTGTATTTTAATTAAAAATACACTTAAAACATAAGCGGAACTGATGTGCTTCCGCACTAAAGCTTCATCCTAGCGAACGAAAAGTCTTCGCGTATTTTCGCTACAGTTTTCTTTACACAGAATGCCCCGATAAATCATATTTTACGTACCTTAATTTCCGCATAGAATTTGATATCACATATGTTTCTACCTGTATATTAATAATATTCCTTAAATTTTTATCTGAGCATTTTATGGCTAAGATTTCATCATCTATACTAATTATATGTATAACATTCTAACGCCCGTATATGTTATATAGATCATTTGTCAAGATTTCACTATATTCCTGCCTTCGTCGCCTCATTAGTTCTTAACGATCAGTCGTGCTCACCGTATTTCACCCACCACGTAAATGCTCTTTCGAAAATTTCAAGACTTAGACGTCGCCTTGCCCTTGTTTGTCAGATTAAATATTATGGACACTGCCGAAGATATGTCTGGGAGAATAGGATGACCTTATTAGTATAAATCACATTGCACCGACCCGGGGACAATGGGATTAATAATAAATATCGTAACTTCTGATATTTGTTTTATAAAACCTATTTAAAAAGACAACAAATTCAAAATAAACGTATTGTATTAAAAAATTATCAAAATATTATCAGTTAATTCCATTAATTCCTCTTTATCTGGTAATTTATATACCTTGAATGTCTCTAGTTGTTTTCGGTCGGATAAAGTTACATACAAAAACATTCTCGAATATTTTTCGCACCACTTGATAAACAAAAAATTTTAATTTGGTATTTGAACTAGCTTTCCTTGTTTCAAGCAACCAGTCATCTTTTTTCACTTCATTCTTTGTAATAGGAAAAACATTAAAAAATTAGCGACACAATTTTGTAACTGTCGAAAGAACGGGAATACTTGTCAATTGTCAAAGTATCAAATGATGATTTTCAATCAACATTCTCAATCTCCATATCTTCGCTACTATCCGAGCTCTTTTCTTGGGGAGCTACACTTTGACCGGCCTTAACGGAAACCCTTTTCCATCCTTATTTTTTTGTTTTTGTTATCATTGGTTCTTTTGGAAGCATTTTCAATACTTCATATTTCTCTAATTGAATCAACCCAGTTTTTCAAAAACCCGATTTAACATCTGTATCTCGTACCAACTTTGTTAACAATATAGGAATAACACTCTTTGCTGAAAATTGGGAGAATCAATTATCGCCTAAAAGTATTTTTCTACCTTCAAAATTCTTAAAATGAGAAAACGACACTTCTGCTCAATCTTCGAAAGTTATTTGATCGAATCAGCCAATATATATCACACTGTATATTGTTCCTTTTGACCCACCTTCAATCCAAGTTGAATATATATATAGTTTTGTCTTGTAAACAACATAATAGAGAAGTAGCTCGCCGGTTCCTGATGCAGCTAACATTATCGATACAGCCGATTTTGTCTGATTTAAAACCCTTTCTAAGTATTTGATCCGCCTTTTAACTATTATTTCGCTTCTTCCAGGATCGTTAGTTAGATTTGTCGCATCATAATTGACGATATTGGATCGTGGAAGACCTTCTACAAAATTTTCCCAGTTATCAAAATAATCGTTAATCACCGGAGTAACTCTAGCTCGCTTGATGTTTTGACAAAGTCGGACAGCAGTTGTTTCTTTCTGACGATGCATAAAACTGTACACAAAATCAGGTCTGGAGAGATTATTTTTAAATATTTTAATTGTTTTTCCTTCTCTGTCGAGATATAATTTGACTACTAAGCGTAGTCTGTACAAATCTAGTGTGTATTTTAAGTTTTATATTTTAAGCTGCGCATATTTTAAGTTTTCCTACCAAATTGTATTCCGGCCTCTGTAAGTGTTATAGGCCCATCATATTTTTTTGTATCTGGATGTTTTATGTGTCTTTGCAATACTGTGTACGATATTTGGAAATGCTTAAAAGCTTTACGTATAGACATTGTTTTGTTACGGCTGTCCTGGCCTTTGCAATAATATCCATACTATGTTTTCTATATATTTTACCGTGTGAGTTTGGCTTATATTTGCAAAGCATGATAAAAATTGGTGATCCTATTTACCCCAAGTGTTCTGAAATATACACATTCTAGGTTAGGATCTCTATAAAAGGAACAATTTCAATTAGGTTACTATTTTCGTGTATAAATATGTTGTAGGGCATTATAATACAACTAAAATTGACATTACCCGTTGTATTTAAGTTCTGGACCCTATATGATTATTCAGGTTACAAGGAGTACAAATACTTGATGTATATTTTTAGGTTATGTACTGCATCTGCTGCGTTGCCAAACTTCACTTAGTTATTTGACCTACCAAGTTACCGTCATAGAAATTAATTAACGATTTTCTTAGAAAAAGTTTCTATTGTATTAAAAGCAAAATGGTAGTGACATATTAAAGTGCCCAGTGAATTTCGACCCTATTCACCCTATTGATCTAATTCTCCCCCTTTACGGTACTTTATTTATTTGTGTTACTTGATGTAAGGGACCTGTTTGGAATTTGTTTATGTTATGTTTAGAATTTATAAGAATTTGTTGTTGGCATTGTATGATCAGAATAATGATCCATTTTTTTAAATTTTGGTCATTTACATCAAACTTTTAAATTTTCATCAAACTTTCAATTCATTTTCATTAAATTTTACTCTATTAATCAAGTTTTAAAATATTATTCTTCTGGTCAAATTTTGAAAGTTTGCTCGTCTGTATCAAATTTCGTAGTGTCTGACAATTTGATGAAATATTTAAATTTTAATCAATTAGATCAAATTTTAAAATTTTATCAAAATCAGCATTGCAGTTGTACTTCAGTTTGTTGTTAGGATTCTGAAATATTTTTAGCCGTTATTCTTATACAGAAAAATCTTTAGTAACATTTTTGTTCAGTACTGTCATATTTGTTTGTTTCGACAATTACTAAACACCATGATCACATTTTTTTAATTATATTTATACGTTCACCAAATAATTTATTGTAATATTTTATGTTAATCTGAAGAATATAATAGAACACTTTTAGAATATTTCATATTTTATTCATAAAGTTTGTGCAAAGAAATAAGTTAATTACATATATAAATCCCTACCATACCTCTAAAATTTTCCAAGAAAAATAAACAAATTTTAAGGTTAGCTTTATTAAATAATAAAGTATTCCATATACATAAATAAATGTTTAATTATATGTAAGTGATGAATATATTGATCGAATTTTTCGTTAATGTATTTGTTTTTTTAATTTAGTTGTCAAATTTTAGAATATATGTATACAAATAAGTTATTATTTTTATATAGGAAACCTATCGCACCGGACCAATTAACATATAAAAAGATGTTTATATGACAAAAATATATTTTGGAAATATTAAAATGTATAGATTGAAGTAAATATCTGAAATATAAGCATATAAGTCTAAAATATATACACTGTTAAAAATTAGACGAACAAAATGTGTTTTATTTAACTATCCTAACTAGACTAAATGTATAATAAATAGGCTGAATAGGTACATGAAGAAAAGGGGATTGGAACTTAATGTGATTAAAACAAAAATAATGATGTGCAAACAATCTGGAAGGAACAGTAAAAAAGACGTTTTTACAATAAACAGTGAAGTAATAGAGTGTGTGAAGAGATTTAAATAACTATGATTCATGCTGAGTAGATGTGGAAGGTCTAGGGAACACGTGAAGATGGTGGCGCGCAAAGCAAATGCAGCATCCAAGCAAGTATGGAGCGTGTGGAGTACGTTTCGTCGATATGTTGTCGTGAGTCAGGAACATTGACGTAGGTAAGGTGTCTTCGTAGGTCGGCTGCTCCCTTTTCAGTTTCGGTAATTCAATTAGAGATCAACTTGCCTTTTAGTAAAATTGACAAATTTTGGAAGTAACGAAGCAATTTGTGAATTCTTATTTAGTTACTTCTCCAAGTTAGTTAATTCTCTAAAGTTAATTAAGCTCTAATCGGATTAGCGTTTAGAAGTTACGGTACCTCGTAATAATGGATTACATTCATCCTGCTCATACAAGGTAGCTTCTTCCCCAACTCTGCAGTAAAGTTGAAAATCCGACGATGCAGCTAACCTTAAAATAAAAATTTACCGTTAGCTATAGAATAACTGATTTTTAGAAAACCAAATAAAGACACAAATAATTTTTCATATTTATTACAATCACAAAATTAAGTAATAGGAAATAAAAAACAAGCATTGCAGAGAAATACCTTTCCCAACGAGCGGAGCAAACTGGGATGACTAAATCTGGCTGACGTAATTTATATACGTTAGAACAGAACTCTTTTCTATGTTCATTTTTAATTTTTTCTAATAATAATAATAGTTACATTTGTTGGCATTTCAAACAAAGTACATTTCATATAACCCAAATTACATTATATACAATGCTTAACAAATCAAACACTTATCTTTAAACACCAATAAACAAGATACAAAACAATACATTGAAACTTTTCTTATATTACATTTTCTTGTGAAAGATATGTGGAAGTTACCTTCCTATTTTGCCGTTGATATTTCTTATACTCCCCTTCCCTCCCTTCTTCCTATTCCCCTCTATTATATAACTCCTCCACAACCTTCTTCATTATTTTCAATCCTTTTCCCCCTGCCCCATGCACACTCTCCAATTCCTCGTTTCCTTTTTTTGTTCCCCTGATCATCCAATCATCACACATTCATTCACCCAATGCTCCCATGTCTCTTCCATTCCTTCACAAACTCAAAACCACCTTTCACTCTCTTTCATAAACGGCTTCAACGACAAAACGGTATTAGATTTCTATTATATGGATTTCATAGTAAACAGTTATTTTATTTACTTCACTCATTGTATACCAATTAAGTATATTTCATAAAATTGAGCAAGTAGGCTAATTTGCTTTGTGATAACAACACTATAGTCTATGTGAAAAATAATGATAGCACAGTTGGTAAACCCCAATGTAAAATCATAAACCAATGACAGACAATCAAATGTTGGGCTTTTACTAATTTATAAAATATTACGTTTGGACATTGGAATACAGCCACTTCCTATAGTAACAGACTCAATTTTTTTTTTTGTTTTTTTTTTTTTGTTTTGCGTAGGAAGTGGAGAATCTTCATAGACAAAGGATGCCCGATGCAACCAATAGTGTGGG